>CAUYQG010126502.1:0-35067 GCA_963574415.1 Tarsius wallacei | reverse complement strand
TTTTTTTTGAGTTGGAGTCTCACTCCGTCGCCCAGACTGGAGTGCAGTGGCCGCTCCCGGCCACCACAGCCTCAACCTGCTGGGCTCCGGCGATCCTTCCACCTCAGCCTTCCAAGTAGCTGGAACTACAGGCGTGCGCTACCACGCCTGGCTAATTTTTAAAAATTTATTGTAGAGATGAGGTCTCGCCAAGTTGCCCAGGCAGGTCTTGAACCCACGGGCTCAGGCAATCCACTCACCTCAGCCACCCAAGGCACGGGATTACAGGCTGAGCCACCGAGCCCGGCTAGCCAACACATTTCTAATCAGAGACCAAGGAGGCCAAAAAGAAGCGGCACAATATTTTTCAAGTACTGAAAGAACTGTCACGTCAGAATCTTATACCTAGCACGACAAACAGAACCTTCAGGTTAAGGGACATCAAGATGAGGTCAGAAGAAGGAAAACTACAAAAGTTTTCCACCAGCAGGCCTACTCTAAAAGAATGGCCAAGGGTTGTTCTATAAATAGAAAGAAATCAATAAAAGAAGAAACTTCGGAACATCAGGAAGGATGAAAGAACACAGTAAGCAAAAATATGGATAAATGCAATGGACTTCCGTCTCCTCTTGAGTTTTCTAAATGATGCTTGACAGCTGAAACAAAAATTATAACACCGTTGGAATCTTAATGTATGCAAAGGAATATGTAAGACAATTATATTACAAACATCAGGAGGAGATATAAAGGGAGATAAGATTTTTATGTTTCGTTCAAACTGGCAAAATGATGATGCCAATAGACCATGATGAGTGATGTATACATAATATAATATGTAAAGCAACCATTAAAAACTATGCAAAGGCCGGGCTCGGTGGGTGGCTCAGCCAGTAATCCCGCACTTTGGGAGGCCGAGGTGAATGAATTGCCTGACCCTGCGGGTTCGAGACCTGCCTGGGCAACTTGGCGAGACCTCATCTCTACAAATCAAAAATTAGCTGGGCATGGTAGCGCGAGCCTGTAGTTCCAGCTACTTGGAAGGCTGAGGAGGAAGGATTGCCGGAGCACAGCAGGTCGAGGCTGCGGTGACCAGGAGCGTGTCACTGCACTCCAGTCTGGGTGACGGAGTGAGACTCCAACTCAAAAAAAAAAAAAAACTATGCAAAGAAACACATTCAAAAATGTTATAGATAAATAAAAATTAAATTCTAAAAAAATGTTCAAGTGATCCATAAGAAGGTAGAAAAGAGAAAAAAGAAACGGAAAGAACAAACAGTAAAATGACAGACTTAAGCCTTCACATATCAATAGTTATTTTAAACACAAATGATCTAAATACACCAATTAAAAGACAGATTGACAAATTGGATTCGAAAATGTGACCCAAATATAGGTTGCTAGCAGGACATCCACTTTTAATATAACAATACAGGAATATTGGAAGCAAAAGAATGGAAAAGGATTATAATACAAACATTGATCAAAGAAAGCAGGACTGGCTATATTAATAACAGATAATATGGACTACAGAGCAAAAAACTAGAGACAGAGAAGGACATTATATACTGATTAACAGGTCGGTCTACCAAGAAGACAGCAATCTCAGGTGCAGATGCACCCAACATGGAACTGCAAAATTTGTGAAGCAAAACTAATAGAACTGAAAAGAAAAACTTTACAAACCCACAATTATAGTTGAAGACTTCAGCACTCCTCTTTCAACAATTGATAGAGGAATCTGACAGAAAATTAGCAAGGACACAGAAGCACTCAACCACACCATCAATCAACAAGATCTAACTGACATGTAAAGGACACTCCATCCGTGATGATTAATATTGGGTGTCAACTTGGCTAGACTGAGGGATGCCTAGATGGCTGCTAAAACATGTTTCTGGGTGTGTCTATGAGGTGTCTCCATCAGAGGCTGACAGATGAGTCAGTGGACCAAGAGAGAAAGACCTGCCTTCCATGTGGACAGGCACCGTCCAGCTGTCTGGGGCGCAGCTAGGATGAAACAGACAGAAGAAGAGAGACACGGCTTGCTCTCGCTCTCTCTCTCTCTCCTTTCCAGAGTGGGATTCCTTTTTCTCCTTCTGCCCTTTCCAGAGTGGGATTCCTTTTTCTCCTTCTGCCCTTGGACATCAGACTCCAGGTTCTTTGGCTTCTGGACCCTGGGATTTACACCAAACTGTTGACTTCTCTGGTTCTGGGGCCTTTGGACTTGGACTGAACTATGCTACCAGCTTTCTTGGAAGCTATGCTACCGGCTTCCCTGGTCTGCCGGCTTGCAGGTGGTCTATCGTGGGACTTCATCTCTGTGACCACGTGAGCCAGTTTCCCCCAATAAATTGTCTTTCATTTATGCTCTATTGGTTCTGTCCCTCTGGAGGACCCTGACTAATTCGCCATCCAACGTCAGAATACACATTCTTCTCAAGTGCCCCTGGAACATATACAAAGAGAGACTATGTCCTGAGGCATAAAACAAGTCTAAACCAATTTTTAAAAATCAAAATAACATAGACCACGATGGGATCGAACTAAAAAATCAGTAATGGAAAGAGAACAGGAATATTTCCAAGAACTTTGAAACTAAAAAACACCCTTCTAAATAATCCATAGTTCAGAGAGGAAGTCTCAAGAGATGTTTTTAAATGTGTTGAGCTGAATAAAAATTAAAGTACAACACAAAATTTGTACAGCAGTGCTTTATAGCACTTAAATGTTTACTTTAGAAAAGAAAGTCTCAAATCAATAAGCTAAGTTCCCACCTAAAAAAAACTAACAAACTAGCAAGAGAATAGAAAAATAAATCCAAAGCCAACAGGAGAAGGGAAATAATAGAGAGAAGAACAGAAATCAATGAAATTAAAAACAGAGACGGTCTTTGGAATCTAGGGCTGCACAAAGAGTTCTTAAACTTTACACTGAAAGCACAATCCATAAAAGGAAAAACTGATAAACTGAACTTTGTCAAAATTTAAAACTTTTTTCTGAAAAAGATCCTGTTATGGTTAAAAAAAAGAAAAGAAAAGAAAAAAAAAGCTACAAAGTGGGAGAAAATATTTATAAGGGAAGAATTACAAGGGGTAGTATCTGGAAAAACAAGACAAAAAACCCTCAAATGTAAAAATGAACAATCTAGTCATAAAATGGACAAAAGATACAAGGAGCAGCCAGGTTTAAGACATGTGCCTGATGCCCCATGAGCAGGAGAGACGTGTTGCTTTCAGTTCAAGCAGTTGAGAGTATTTTTTCTCTCCTCCTGGAAACCATGGATTGGGATGGCGACATCACCAGGTGGAGTGCCCGAAATCCTGACTTGCTGTGTAGAGAACAGGTTCTCTGGTAAGTTGCTCAACTGACACCTTACATGAGCAAGAGATGAGGTCACGGTGTGTCAGGTGACTGCACTTTCTAGAGTTGTTACTGCAGCCATAACCTATTCTACTGACACATGCAATGAATAAACCATGGTGCAACCACTTAATAAACGTCTTCATGTCATCAGGCAATTACGTGACTTCCAGCTTTTCACAATTATTTATAGTTAATTATGCTGCAGTGATTTTTTTTTCATTTATGTATGCATTCCATGAAGGGTTTTTTGGGGGGGAGGTTGAGCAGGAGTGAAGATCATTACTTTAGAAAATATCTGGAAACAGGAAAACAGTATTACTGGATGACAGAAAATAAAGGTTTTGTTATAATGTGTGCATCAGTGCTTTGCAATGTCTGGTCATCACAACTGTATTGAATGAATACTTTCTAATACTTACTACCACGAATCTTGCCAACTTTTACCATGACCATGTTTTTGGCAAAGTTAAGAGGCACAAAGCGATTCTTTTCTGATATTTCCATTTTCATGGCTTTGGCTAGAAGTGAGATTGAGCATCTCCTCATATGTGTATTTGCTAATTGTTATTCTTCCCTTGTGAATTCCCAGGACAGAGAGGTTTGTATCTGAGAAACAAAGTAGGGGACTGACCTGAGGAAGTTATCACTCTTTGCTCCCACTAGCAACCGTCAGAGCAAAGGTGGAACGCATAGAGTCACGCTGTCTAGCATTCCTTATCTGGAACATCGTCAGCTCTTTCAGCTGAGAATTCTCTGATTCTCAAGTGTCCTCTTGCTGTGTTCATCCATATGTCTAATGACGATAATTAACCAATAGGCACCTTCTCTGCCATCTGGAAAATGTTCTCTCCGCCTTCTCACTTCCGTTCGGTTAAGATCTCTGTGAATGCATTTGCCTTCTTCCTCATCTAAACATCTTAGTTTTCTCCTTTTCTTTTTAACGTTTAATGCTTAAGAGAACTCAGGATAGGAAAACTACTGCCTAGGAGAAGCCTAGGAAAATTCAGTTAGATTTTCTGCCACAATGCTACTGAGTTTTGTTATCTCACGGAGTGGACTAGGACTTCATTGGCAAGTTCCTGACGTCACATCTCTGCTTCTGTTGTCTAGGAAGCCACAGTATTCATTAGCAAGTGTGAACCACCCCCAAATTACAACCAGGCTCTTCTTGCTCCAGACGCTGTCGGCTTCCCCCACCCTCTCCCCCATGCAACATTCCTGCCCGACCAAACGTTGCCTGGGACGCCCTCTCCCCCCTGCTCCCTTCATACGTCCTCTCATTAGAAGGCAACACGTCTGTGAGAGCTTCCCTGCTCCCTGGACACAAAGCATGCCATTCTTTCCCCACTTTCTCTAGGCTGCATCACCACTGTGGCACCTTCTACATGGCACGCTCTCTCTTCCTCCAGATCCACCAGTCGCCAGGAATATATCTTTCCCATCTTTTGGTTCCCAATATCTACCACAGTACAAAGTGAAAATGTAATAGGTTCCTGTTTAATGAATGACACTGAGTCAAACTAGTTAGCAAAATGTTTCACATCCAACTTCTGGCTAGGCTAGGCATATTCTCCCTTAAGCATCATCAAAACCAAAGCTAGAGTTACTTTTATTGAGCAAAACCATTCGGAAAAGCATTAGAAAGCAAAGGGCAAATTGCAAATGCTACAATTCAGGTTGCAGTGTCACCACCCTCACCACGATCATGGCATTCTGAAGTGCTCTTCACTCACACAGGGAGTCTGAGCGAGACTGCACACTTTCAGGAAATGCTAGAGCCAGAACTGGACCATATCCTACTGTACATAAGAATCTCCACAAAACTCGAGTAGCTTTCTAAAAGCCACGGATGATTCTTAGACCCACATAGCACAAAACATATTGTTGCTCTTTCGAGTTGGAATCAAATGTGTGGAGGAGGCTTTCATAATCTCCAATGCTGAGGATTTCCAGCAAGGCAGCGACGGGACAGGTTGGACTGTGAGGGTCTCTGCAAATGTGTGTCCACAAAGACTCTCTGCATGAGTGGGTGTGTGCCGGTGGGTGAGTGAAAGTCCGTCTGAGGGGAGACTCGGGTTTGTGCACCTGCGGCTCTCCTCCGGAGGTGGCTGCAACCCCCCACTGCCTTGAGATTGGAGCTGCCAGTGTGCAGGATCGTCTGCTGTTGTCGGGGCGCTCCTGAGAAAAGGTGGCTGATCCTCACCCCCTGGCAACCAGACCACACCATCACCTGGGACAGCAGAGGGGCAGGACCTCCAGATCCATGGAGAGAGCAGGTCAGAGAGACCTGGAGAGGAGCCCCACCACCAGTGCAAAAACACCGACTGGAGCCATTTTCTCTGCCTGCCCAGCTCTACCCGGGCTCCAACCTGGGACCTAGAAGCTATCTCAGCAAACTCGGAGAGACAGATGTCCCTCCCCCATGCTGACACAGGCACAGACTCCTCAGGTCTGAGTGGGAGACTTGACAACAGCAGCAGCAAGTGGGGGGCAAACCTAGACCCCCACTGCATGGACTGATTGTGAGGTAGTGGGAAGCGGGTTCCAGGGGGCCCAGCACCTGTCAGCAGATACTGGGATCTGCAGATAGTTTCTGAATCATAGCTCCCCCCTCAATTAAATCTCAAAACTGCAAAAAGTATACACTCCCAACCCACAGTCCAGTTTCAGAATTGAGCAAAGCTAGAGGATTCACATAAGGAAGAATTGGAGAAGTAAACAGGACTAAAAGCTACCCTCCATCCCTGAACAACAGAATTAAACAAAAGGTAAAAAAATGCGGAGAAAAATCTACACAAATGTGGAAAAACCAAAGGAAGAATATGGTTCTCACACAGACCCCCGAGAGGTCAGTCACTGAAAATGCAGACTTCAGAATGCAACCAAAGGAAGAGCCCCCAGAATGACTCGTCTCAGACCACAAACCCAGATATTGAGATATTAATAGAGAGAATAAATAGCATTGAGGAGAGACAAGAGGAAAGAATGAAGAAGTTGATAACTGAGAAAGCAGCAATTAAGAGTTCAGTGAATGAAATAAATAACAAACTGATAGCACGGAAAGCGGAACTAACCAAGCAGAAGAAATAATATCCGAGCTAGAGAACCAAAATATGGAATTAACTCAAACTGTTAAAAACATAGAAAAGAAACTTAAAAAGACAGAACAAAACCTCCAAGAAATGAGCGATTAGTTCAAGAGGCTGAACCTAAGATTAATTGGAATCCCTGAGGCAGATAGAGAGACAGAGACTACCCTGGAACAGACATTCCATGAAATTATCCAAGAGAACTTCCCTCATCTCATCAGTGATGCGACCATTCAAACACAAGAGATTCAGAGAGCCCCTGCAAGATGACAAATGAGAAGACCAACACCTGGACACATAGCAATTTGCCTACACAAAGTAGGTATAAAAAAAAAAAAACCAGCCAGGCTCGGTGGCTCAGCCTGTAATCCTGCGCCTTTGGGAGGCTGAGGTGAGTGGATTGCCGGAGCCCGCGGGTTCGAGACCCACCTGGGCAACTTGGTGAGACCTCATCTCTACAATAAATAAAAAAATCAGCCGGGCATGGTAGCGCGTGCCTGTAATTCCGGCTACTCGGAAGGCTGAGGCAGAAGGATCACTGGAGCCCAGCAGGTCAAGGCTGTGGTGGCCGGGAGTGGCCACTGCACTCCAGTCTGGGCGACAGAGTGAGACTCCAACTCAAAAAAAAAAAAAAAAGGCAGCAAGAGAAAAAGGTCAGTCTACCTGCTGGGGAAGACCGATTAGAATAGCAGCAGACTTATCTACAGAAACACTTTGAGCTAGGAGAGCTTGAAGCCCAATCTTCAAAGTTCTCAAGTGAAACAATTTCAACCAAAAATTACCTACGCAGCTAAGCTAAGCTTCACCAGTGATGGAGAATTAAAATCCTTCCCAGACATTCAATCCCTAAGAGTTTACATAGCCTCCAGATCAGCTCTACAAGAAACACTTAAGAAAGTATTAAACACAGAAGAAAGGAAAAAGGAATGATAATGCCCTTCCCAGAATGCAGGATAAAGATTGAAAACACAGATGAATCAACCCAAAAATCAAAAGAAAGACAGCAAACAAGCAAACAGCAGAAACAATAGCAAACTGTATAAGAACATCATGGCAGGGATAAACTCTCACATCTCAATAATTAACCTGAATGTGAATAGACTAAATGCACCACTAAAAAGAAACAGAATGGCAAATTTGATAAAATATCACAAGGCTACAATATATTGTCTCCAAGAGACTCATCTCACCAGAAAGGACACTCACAGATTCAAAGTAAGAGGGTGGGAAACAAAATTTCAGGTGAACAGAACACAAAAGAAAGCAGGAGTCACTATTTAACACCTGACAAAATACCCTTTAAGCTACCAAAAATTTAAAAAGATACAAAAGGTCACTACATAATGATAAAAAGTTCAATCCACCAGCAAGAAATATCCATCCTAAACATATATGCACCCAACATAGGAGCACCAACTTTCATAAAGCAGCTTCTAGGTGAGCTAAAAAAAGATATTGACTCTAACACTATCATGCCTGAGGACTTCACACCCCACTAACAACCCTAGACAGATCATCCAGACAAAATATCAACAAGGAGATCTGGAACCTCAATGTGATACTTGACGAAATGGACTTAATTGATACCCACAGAACACTCCATCCAACAACCACAGAATATACATTCTACTCATCACCACATGGAATGTACTCTAAAATCGACCATGTCCTCAGTCATAAATCAAACATAAACAAATTCCATAAGATTGAAATAATGCCATGCATCTTCTCAGACCATAGTGAAATAAAAATAAATATCAACACCAACAAAGTTCCCCCCAAACCCACAAAGACGTGGACACTAAACAGCATGATGCTAAACAACTCTGGGGTCAACATGGAAATCAAAACAGAGATAAAAATATACCTGGGAACAAATGAAAACAAAGAAACATCAAAACCTCTGGATGCCATGAAATCAGTACTAAAAGGGGAGTTCATATCTCAATGAACACACATGAAGAAAATGGTAAGATCACAAGTTAACAACCTAACAAATCACCTAAGGAAACTGGAAAAGCAAGACCACCAAAATCCTAACTTCAGCAGAAGAATTCGAATCACTAGAACAAATGCCCCAATTCAGGACATAGAAGACAAAAAAGATAATACAAAAAATCAACAAAACAAAACGCTGTTTCTTTGAAAGGATAAACAAGATTGATGGGCCCCTAGCTAGACTGACCAAGAAAAAGAGAGAAAAAGCCCAAATAAACACAATCAGAAATGCAAAAGATGAAGTCACAACTGACCCTGAAGAAATACAAAAGATTATAAGAGACTACTATGTATAATTGTATGGAAACAAACTTGAAAACCTAAAAGAAATGGAAGCCTTTCTGGACATCACACAACTTCCCCAAGTTGAAACAGGAAGAAATTGAGACCCTAAATTGACCAATGACAATCCAGGAAAGTGGCTATGTCATAAGAGAAAAAAAAAAAAAAAGCCCTGGACCAGATGGCTTTCCAGCAGAATTCTACAAAACATACAAGGAGGATCTGATATCAATCCTATTGGAAATATTCCAGCCAATTGAGAAAGATGGGACTCTCGCTAAATCATTTTATGAACATCACATTGATACCCAAACCAAGTAAAGAGCCAACCAACATAGAAAGAGAACTACGAGGCCAATATCCTTGATGAAAGTAGATGCTAAAATTCTCAACAAGATTCTAGCAAACCAGATCCAACAACACATTTCAAAAATCATCCACCACAACCAAGTAGGCTTCATCCCGGGATGCAGGACTGGTTCAACATTTGCAAGACCATAAACGTAATTAAACACAGCAACAGATATAAAAACAAAAACCACATGATTATATAATTAGATGCAGAAAAAGCTTTGATAAAATCCAGTACCCCTTCTTGATAAAAACCCTTGAACATCTAGGCCTAGATGGAACACACCTCAAAATAGTAATAGTTATCTACGAGAAACCCACAGCCAACATACTGCTAAACAGACAGAAATTGGAACCATTTCCCCTGAAAACTGGAACAAGACAAGGATGCCCATTCTCACCCCTCCTGTTCAACATAGTTTTGGAAGTCCTAGCTAGAACAATCAGAGAAGAGAAGGCGATTAGCCGTATCCAAATAGGAAAAGAGGAAGTCAAGTAATCCCTCTTTGCAGACAACATGATGCTATACCTCAAAAACCCAAGAGAATCTGTCAAAAACATACTTGCACTGATAAAGGACTTTGAAAAAGTCTCAGGATAAAAGTGCAAAAGACAGTTGCATTTCTATATACCAACAATAAACAAACAGAAACTCAAATAAAAAGCACGATCCCATTCACAATAGCCACTAAAAAAGAAGAAATACCTTGGCATCTTCCTAACCAGAGTTGTGAAAGACCTTTACAATGAAAACTACAAAACACTGCTCAAAGAATTCAAAGATGACACAAACACGTGGAAAAATATTCCATGCTCATGGATTGGAAGAACCAACATTGTTAAGGTGTTCATTCTACCTAAGGAAATCTACAGATTTAATGCAATGTCCATTAAATTACCAGCAAAATTCTTCTCAGACCTGGAAATGACAATACAGAAATTTATATGGAAACATAAATGACCACAAATAGCCAAAACAACCCTTAGCCAAAAAAACAAAAAACAAAAAAAACAAAGCGAGAGGCATTATACTCCCAGACTTTAAGCTTTATTATAAAGCTACAATAATCAAAACAGCCTGGCATTGGTACAAGAACAGGCATATAGACCAATGGAACAGGATAGAGATTCCAGAAGCAAAGTTTCCACTTCTCAACCAACTCATCTTCGACAAAGCCTCCACCACCAACCACTGGGGAGGGGAGAATTTATTCAGTAAATGCTGGGAAAGTTGGCTGACCACATGCAGAAGATTAAAACAAGACTCCTACCTATCACCATACACAAAAATCAACGCTAAATTTATCTAAGAGCTGAATGTAAAACCTCAAACTATAAGAACCTTAGAAAATGCAGGAGACACCCTTATGGAAATTGGAACTGGCAACCAATTCCTGATCAAAACCCCAATTGCCCATGCCATAAGAGATAAGATTGATAAGTGGGTCCTCATCAAACTGACAAGCTTCTGCAAAGTCAAAGAAACCATCAAGAGAGCAGGGAGACAGCAACCTACCATGCTGCCCATCGAAAGAGGACTGGGTAAAAAATTTGTGGTACATATACAAGATGGAATATTATGCAGCCACAAACAAGGACAAAATTATGAACTTCACAGCAACTTGGACAGACTTAGAATCTATAATACTGAGTGATCTATCACGAAAACAAAGAACTGAGTAGCACATATTTTCACTCTTTTCACTCTCAGTAAAATTCTAATTTGCATTTCTTTGATGACCAATGAGGCTGAGCATTTTTTCATGTATTTGTTGACTGCTCACATGTCTTCTTTTGAGAGGTATCTATTCATATCTTTTTCCTACTTTCTAATGGGGCTGTTTGTTTTTTTCTTTTTGGCACATTTGAGTTCCTTGTAGATCCTAGATATACAGTTGGCAAATATTTTTTCACAGTCTGTGGGTTGTCTCCCTGCTCTCTTGATGATTTCTTTGACTTTGCAAAAGCTTGTCAGTTTGATGAGGTCCCACAGATCTTGAACAATTAACATAATACTATAAGAAAAGGATTGGCAGTAGCGGGGAACTGCCTGGGGAGCGGGGAAGGGGGGACAGTTGGCAGTAGTGGGATTCTGCTGGGGAAGGGGGGCACACCTCATCAACAAGGGTACCTGCATAATGAACATTTGTATGCCTAACCCTGAATTGTACCCACATCTTTAAAATAATGAGAAAAATTATCTCTAGTGCTTCCTCCAGATTAATTTGGCTGATGTGGTTGTCTCAGCACTTTTACAGCCTGAAGCATCTTGATCTGACCTAATGGGGCTTACACACCGAGGGTCCCCATACTCTCTGTTTCAGTGGGACAGATAGTAAATGCTACTTATTTTAGCTCGCTAATGGCTGAGACTACCAGTTAGACAACAGAAATGACTGAAGAGGGACTGGGGGAAGGGAAACAGAAAGAAGACAGAAATTAAACCCCTTTTCAGGAAGGAAGGCTCTACCTAGAAACAAATGTAAAAATAAAATTAATAGGAGCAAACTACCAACAACAATCCCAGTCTCATCCAGAAGACCAGTGATTTAACATTCTTGGCTAGTATCATTAAAAATCTTCTTTATACAAACAGAAAGCTTCAGATGCTGAGGACCAACTGCCCTTACGTGGCTCCACCCCCCAGCAGGGGACTGCAGAGGAACAAAGGCGTCTGCCAACACAACTGAGAAGTCTGATATCTCATCCCAGAACCAGGTTTTAACAGCTCCGGTTATTAGGAGTGAGACTTCCCAGGAGCCTTTTGCCAGAAATGGGGTATGTTAGTACCAGGCAGTTCAGGTCAATCTGATGGATCATTAACTCTGTTTTTGTTTAAAGATGAGTGGGAATGAGTAAGTAATGTCCCTCGTCCAGAAAGCTCTCAGATCCCAAGCTGCAGAGGGCATTTGGAGCTGCCCTGGCCTCACTTTTGAGTCCTTCCCCGGTCAATCATGGGCTTTGACACGTACTGGCTTTCAAGTGAATGAGACTGTATTCTTAAAGAAACATGAGCCCGAGAGGAGGAAACTACAAAAGTCACAAATTTTACGAGTTCATTGACAACGGAATGTTCAGTTAGCAAAAATAGTTTTAAGTGGCACTTTGTCCCAGAGAATAACAGCAGGATAGCATTGATAAAATGTGAGGGAATTTGAAGATTGGATGGATATGAATATTCAATAACCTGACTATGTCACTCTTCAAATCTCAGCTGTCTGAATACTGAACTTAAAAATGCATGATAAAAAAACCAGATTTCCTCTGTCTTGAATAATTTAATCACCTATCAAGTTACAATAGAGTGGTAGGGTTATGATTTCTTCTTATTTTGCTAATAATAGTAACAGATAAATTAAACTAACACTAGATTAACATGAGCACTTAACACATGCTTTTAAACAATGGTGTATACAAATAAAAAAAAGAAAATATTCAGTGATTTCTTCAATAGCATAAGAGTGACGTTAAAATTCTTAAAGTCTGTACTACAAACTTCCTCAATCAGGTGCCAACCCCAGGCAAACTGGATGGAATGCACTCAAATTCTGTGATTAGATGTCACGTAAATATTATCAGTATTCTTGATTGTTGTATAATTGTTCAAATGCAATCAACCATGCATATATAATTGCTTTCAAAACTCCACTTTTTTCATTTGTTTTAGTATGAGGCTAAATAATTATTATTTAAAGATTTATTTAAATTTATTTAGTTATTTTTCTTTATTAACAATTTTATTAAATGATTATTTTATTTGATTATTATGTATTGAATTATATTCACATTTAATTAAAATAAATTTATTATTTAAACATTATTTTAAAACAAGTTTTATTATGCTGAATATATATAACAAGACTTACCATTTTAACCACTTTTAAGTGTACAATTCAGATGCATTAAGTACACAGTACATTCACTATCCATCTTCACAAATTTTTCATCTTCCCAAACTAGAACTCTGTCCCCATTAAATAATAACTCCCCTTTTCTCCTCTCCTAGCAACTGGCCACCAGTATTCTACTTTCTGTCTCTATGAATTTGACTGCTCTAAGTATCTCATATAAGTGGAATTGTGCAGTGTTTGTCTTTCTTGTGACTGTTTCACTTGACAAAGTACCCTCAAGTTTCATCCATGTGGTAGCATGTGTCAGAATTGCTTTCTGTAAACACACACATACAAATTCTAAGTCCTTCAACCAACTGAATGGACTCTAGGCCAAGGGAAACTTGAAAAACGAAATGCCAAGACATGACAGAAAAGGAAGTCAGACATATCTCAATTTATATACCCTGCCTTTTGGAGTTTAGGCATAAATGGCTAGCATTAACATTAAAACGGAGATCATAAGACCGACAAAGCAGACTCTGTGGCAATGAGATACCGAATTCCAACCTTGACCCTGGAATAGCATCTCATGACGGATAGCAGATCCTCAAGAAAATACAAATATTTTACCTCAGAATATATTTCTTTAACATATTTTGAAGAGGCTCTTGGAGAAATTTGCATCTACAGAGACTCTCCTTCCCAGATACCATGTAAGACATTTACCACTGATTCTCTCTGAAGCCTGCAACTTAGAAGCTTCATCTATATATCAGGCACCTTGACTTCTACAAAGCCTCTTATCATAACTCAAGCATTTCTTTCTACTGACCTCAAATTCTTTAGACAGGGCTTAACTCTTTTAACCAACTGCCAATCAGAAAATCTTTGAATCCACCTGTAAACCCCCACTTTGAGATGTCCCACCTTTCCAGGTGGAACTGATGTATATCTTACTTGTGTTGGTTGATGTCCTTGCCTGTAAACTTCTGTTCTCCCTGAAATATATAAAATCAAGCTGTAACCCAACCACCTGAGATACATGTTCTCAAGACCTCTTGAAAACTGTACCCTGGGCCATGGTCACTCATATTTGGCTCAGAATAAACCTCTATAAATATTTTGCAGAGTTTGACCTTTTCATCAACACTTCCTTTTTAGGACTGAATAATAGTCTATTGTATGCATATATCACATTTTGTTCATCCATTTATCCATCAATGGGTTGCTTCTACCTTTTGGCTATTGTGTATAATGCTGCGATAATAGGTATACAAATATCTTTTGGGGTTTCTGCTTTGAATTATTTTGGAAATAGATACAGATGTGGAATTGCTGAATCACAATGGGAATCCTATTTCTCACCTTTTTGAGGAACCATTGTACTGTTTTCCTCAGCAGCTGCACCATTTTACATTCCCACTGGCAGTGCACAAGGGTTCTAGTTTCTCCACATCCTCATGAGCACTTGCTATTTTCTTCCATTGTTTTCTTCAAGAACACTGAATAAAGTACGGAACTTTACCCCTGACTGGAACCATATCAGAAGGATCCTGGTCCATGATCAAGCCCATCCATCCTACCTCTCCTCAGCAGGGCTGTGCTGGCTATGCGGAGAAAGGAAGACCCAAAAGACTGGTTGAAAGGCCCGTTGAAGAAGCTCAGTCCCCGATTCAGCTTCCCTCGAGCCTCAGAACACCATTGTTTGAACTGTTCCACTGATGTGCTTTCCCTGGACAAACCTCCCATGAAGACCCCAAATTCAAGGGAGGATATATCTCTGCATGCGACCCTCAGGGCCCAGCACTGTCCACCAGGCCTGTCCAACACTTCTTCCACACCATCCCCCAGGAGGCTGTTATGGGAAAATACTCGCAGCTACCAAGTGGGGTCCACCCTGATGTCCTCTGTCCCGATGCACCAGAGTCCACCAGCCCTCAGACTCTAGCTGCCCTGGAATAGGGATGCCTCTATTCCCTCTGTTGCATCTTGGGCCCCACCTGGACTAGCTGTGACCCTGCACCTGCCATAAACCTCCTATCTCACCCTGAATTGGCCTTCTTGAAGCCCCCCCCCCCACCAACCTGCTGAGTGGGAAACACACTGCCCAGAAATAACAAGGGCAGCGGCAGGGGTTCTGCTGCTTATCCAGGTAAACATCGGACATACTCAGAAACAGAGAGCTACAAGCTGCCGGTTTTCATCCTGGGTGACAGCAACTTCATTCATCTCCAACACGCTTTCCTGAGGCTCAGAAATAAGAGTACTTTGGGCTATGATTTACAGAGGGTCTAGAGAGTGGGGGAGGTTTTTGGCCAAGACTCTCTTAGCAAAGCAGGAAAAACCAGAAGTGGTTTCTTTGCTTTCGGTTGGTAGCGCAACAGCCCAACTGCCCTCCTTGCCTTAAGCAGGAACAGAGAAAGGGAAAGCCCTGTGAGGGAGACTGAAACAAGGAAGGACTCTGCTGCACTGTCCTCCTTGTGTGCCCTTCCTCGGTGAAGCACAGCGGCTGGGGCCTGAGAGACAAGGGTAAAAGGAAGGAAGCCACCTTTTCCTTACGTGCAGATCGGGAGAAGACCAGGGGCTGTGGCTGGAAAGCGTGTGTATCCCCCAGAAGTCATGTGTTGGATCCTTGCCCCTAAGTCGATGGTATTAGGAGGTGGGGCCTTTGGGAGTTGACAAGGTCACGAAGGTGGAGTCCTCAAGAGTGGCATCTGATCCTTTATAAGAGAGGAGAGCCCCTTCACTCTTTCCACTGTGAGACACAGCAGGAAGACGCCACAGGCGTGGCCCTCACCAGACACTGAATCTGCCGGTGCCTTGGTCTTAGACTTCCAGGCCCCAGAGTTGTGAGAAATACATTTCTGCTGTTTAGAAGCCCCCCAGTTTATGGTATTTTGTCATGGCTGCCTGAATGGACTAAGACATTAGCACATGCAGCCCAGGGAAAAGGAATTTCTCGAACGTGTCCTTGTGAAACGGCCCTCCATCTAGTCCCTGGGACTCACGTCTACAGCTGTATTCTGAGGGGCCCAGCGGTTCCGCTCCAAGTCCCTGCATGGCCTTTCTGCCCGCCGCCATCCCATCGGGCCCGCCGGCTTGTCCTGGCGAATGAGCTCAGGAGCGTGCCTCCCCACCGTGCTGCTCCTTTGTGGTAGATACCCTTGAGCACCGCCACACTCCAACCCCCTGCTGCTGCCGCCTGGGGATCTTCTGGGAACCGCTGCCCCTCCCCAGGCACCTGACTCACAGTCGCCGTCTCTTTCAACCCCTTTCCAACCTCCCATTCCTGCTACTATCCCGAGTGACTTTGCTGCATGCGAGAGTGACTCCTCCATGTCCCCCGCATCCTAGTCACTCAACTCTTGACCATCTCGTCTCGCATGGCTTTTCCTGCCTTCGCCACAGATGTCCATGCTTGCCCCAAGGCTGCTGAGCGCGGCTGGGGAAATCGCACAGCCCTCCAGAGCACTGCCTCCCACACGCATTGGCTGACCTGACGCTTGTCCCTTGCCCCTCACCTGCCTCCACTCCTGCCTGCTGGGTCTGTGGCAGCCACCTCTGACCCCTAGAGAAGCTGAGAGGACAGCCTGGGTGCCACCCCTGACCTCACCAAGCACAGGCACACTGGTCACAAGCCTCATCTTCTTATGTCAAATTGATTCCTAACTGATGCAGGGCCTCCTATAAGGGCAACTGGGAGTTGCCTGACTCAGGGATGCTGCGACACACACGCATAGGATGGTTGTCATGAAGAAATGCATGCGTGCAGGTCCCTAGAAGCAGGAGGCACAGTGTGTAAGGCCATAGGGGGAGGCACCGGGTGGGTTGGGAGGCAGAGAGAGGGGGAAGAAAAGATGGACTAGAGCCTTTACTGTGGTTTCCACAAGAAGGAAGGCGTGGGACAGGGTAGGCTGGCTTAAGACTGGCCGGCTGGATTCACTCTGGGCCTACTTGTCTGTGCCTGGCCCTGGGGTGCTTAGGGCTGGGGACAGTGATGTGGTCCAGAGTGTGAGAGGCTGGGGTGTGACCTCTGGACTGGTTGGTTTGCATCTGGAAGGAGTGCCCTGGGTGAGGCATTTCCTATCTGTTGATAGAGGGCAGTCTCTCCAGGGTCAGCAAGGTGTCAGGCAGCAAAGCATCAAAAATACACAGTAGACTGGGCGCAGTGGCTCAAGCCTATAATCCCAGCACTTTGGGAGGCCGAGGCGAGAGAATCACCTGAGCCCAAGGGTTTGAGACCAGCCTGGGCAACATGGTGAGACCTCATCCCTACAATGACTCACAAAAGTTAACTGGGTGTGGTAGTGCGTACCTGTAGTTCTGGCTACATGGAAGGCTGAGACAGAAGGATTGCCTGAGCCCAGCAGGTCAAGGCTGCAGTGGTCAGGAGCGTGCCACTGCACTCCAGCCTGGGCGACAGAGTGAGACGCCAACTAAAAATAAAATAAAATACACAATAAAAAGACATGATGAATAAAGACATTGTTCAACAATATCTGCTTACTACGCCTCCAAAGCAACTCTGAATTGTTAATTGTCTGTTGACTTTACCTCCTGATAATTCAAGTTATCACATTTTAATATTTGCCATGCACCCCTCACTGGCATTCCCATTTCTTCACTTGCTATTTCCACACAGTGAGCTCCCCAAACCGTGAGTCGGTTCTTATTACATGCCTGCTGAAAACCGCTGGCTAGTTTTCCACCGCTTTTAAGGTAACTCCAAACCTACTTAATTCCCTATGCATCTTTTATCTTTTTATGAAACGGAAGCAATACCATGCGTGCCTTGCAAAAAGACAAGAGGCTGCATCCCATAACTTCATGGGTTCTTCCAGCCCAGAACCAATGGTCTGGTGGCCCAAGCATCTTTTCCTCTAGATCCATTGCAGGTGGAGCAGGCGAAGACCTCCCTCAACGTGGGTCTGCGTTTGTATCTTTCTCTCTGTCATACTGTCTCCCCCTGCCTTTCTCTTTCTTTCTCCTTCTCTTCCACTTAATTTTCAACCAACCTCTGCTTTATTTCAGAGCTCTTGGCTAACCTTAACCCTCTTGGATCTTTTCACGGGAGTGCCCTTCCAGTCTCACTTGTCATTTAAGCAAATGTCATCATTGAAGTATCAATCTTCCAGGCAAGGTGGCTCACGCCTGCTATCCCAGCACTTTCGGAGGTGGAGATGAGAGGATTGCCTGAGCCCAAGGGGTTAGAGACCAGCCTGGGCAACATGGCAAGACCTCCTCTCTACAATAAATCAAAAAATTAGCTGGGTGTGGTAGCACATGCCTGTAGTTCCAGCTACTTGGAAGGCTGAACCAAAAGGATCACTTGAGCCCAGCAGATCGAGGCTGTGGTTGCCATGAGGGTGCCATTGCACTCCAGCCTGGGTGACAGAGTGAGACTTTGACTCAAAAAAAAAATATATATATATATATATAACAACCTGGGCAGAGCGGTGATTAGAAATTAGTAAATCTTTCCATGTGCTAAGCATGTGTCAAGAATATTGTATATTACCTCTTTCAGGTCTCTCAAGAATAATATCTTCTTTATGAAACAGGTACAATTATCTTCATTGTATAGATGAGAAGACTTGAGGCTTAGTTAAGTGTAGTGACTTGCCCAAGGTCATGGAACAATCAGCTTCCCCCACAGTTACACCCTGAACTCAAGTGTTTATTCAGAGCTCCTGTATGCCAGGGCGATGGAAGCAGGGGCTTTGGAAGGCACCATCAGTCACCTGTCCTCTCATGTCTATTCTTAACAGGGCCCAGCAAGGCCAATGAGATATTGTTTTAGAGTTCTTTCTTATGCAAAAGTTCAGGAAAATAAAACCAATAGGGTGCACACGTAGAGAGAGAGATTTTATTTTAAGGAATCGGCCCACATGCTAGTAGGGCCTGGTAAAGACTGGCAGGCTGGAGATGCCAGCAAGAGTCATTGTTGCAGGCTTGAGTCCAAAGACAATCTGGCGGCAAAATTCCCTCTTGGGGTGACCTCAGTCTTTGCTCTTGCAGCCTTCAACTGATTGAATGAGGCCCACTCATACTGTGGGAGGCTTTCCTCAAAGACTGCTGACTTCAGTGTGAATGCCCTCAAAACAATATCTAGGTGGAGGCTTGACCAAATGTCTGGGCACCATGGTCCAGCCAAGCTGAAAGATAAAATCACCCACCACCGAAGGTTTAAGTTAAACCAGAACTAGCTCTCTGGGGAGCTCTAAGTAGAAGGCCAGCACTCCGGTGAGAGTTGGAACATAGTAGACCTTGCCTTCAGGCCGGAGCCCTCTCCACGGTAGGGCTGAGCCCTGGCAAGGCCTCAGCCTGCAAGTGCCCACCAGGCAGCCGTTGTCCTCACCACAGATTCTGTCTTCCCTCCTTCCGGTGGCACCTACGACTAGGGACTAGGAGCTCTCACTAGTTCAGTCTGTTACTTTTTGACTCGACTTCTGCAGAAAGCATCTCTGGCTCAGACTTACCTGGTCTACGGAGCAACAGACCACTCCAAGATTAGTGGGAACAATCACACCATATTTGATTAGCTTCTGGTGAGGCAGCTTATGGCTTCTTTTGATCAAATGAGCAAACGACAATGTGAAACTTGGTTAGAAAAACAGACTGGAAAAGAAAAATAATCCCTAACTTCTCGGATAACATGCCACCTAAGTCTCCTGCTACCAGTTAAGGGGTGGTGCCTTGATCCTAGTCTGGTTATGAATAACTGAGGTCAGTCGGTTTATCAACTGGTTATTTCACTTCTTCCTGGTCAATGGGATAGGAGTTTTGCCAGTCTTCTTGTCTGTTTCTCACACACTGTCTTTGCAGTGCAGAACACATCCTTGTATAGAAAGACTCACTTTATCTTCTCTGACAGTTAGGTTGAGGTGTGTATAATAGAAAACCCAATATAACAGTGCCTTAAACACACAGTGACATAGTCTACTATGCAAATTCTGGACAAGTTGCCCTAAAGCTGATACAGTGGATCCATGAAGCCATCAGGTTCTTTCTATCTTTTCCATCATCCTCAGAGCTTGGCTTCCATCTTCAGGGTTACTGCAAGGTCCAACCAAGGTGGCTGCTGGGGCTCCAGCCATCACATCCACCTTTGCAGAAATAAAATAAAAGGGAGCGGAAGTCTTCTCTGGACTTCTGTCCCCCTTTTAAGAAGGCTTCCTAGCAGTCTTTCTTGACAACTTTCACTTATATCATGTTAGCCAGAATTTAGTGATATGATCACAGCGTGCTATAAAGCAGGCTGGGTACACTGTCACCCAGAGGATGCAGAAGTTGTAACGATACGAGGGTGGACAAGGATGAATGCTAGGGGGAAGCTGGCAGCCTCAGCAGCTCTCCCTCTGCCGTCCAGTCTCCCTGCACTACTCACAGTCCACAACTTCAACCACCCTGCTGGTGAGACATTCAGGGTGAGATGATGTGATGTCAGAACTTTGCTTCAAAATGAACAGCGGAGGCAGGCTGTGTGGTAGGCAAGTGTGGAGGCCACAAGGGCCTCCATAATGCTGAGTTATGCGTGCACTGTCCCCCCCTTGTATATATTTGAAATGTTCTGCAATAGTTTGTTTTTTCCAAGAGTGCACACTGCCATGTTTTCTCTCCATTCTTCGGGGTCTACAACACTGCCAACTCCTGTTCCACAGGACCTGTTCCCACCACTTTTGCTCTTCTTTACCCCATAGAAGTTTGTCGGATGAATAACCCGGTGCTCCTTTTTCTTCCTGGAAGTCCTTTTCCCTTGTTGCCAAGCTGAAGCGCCCCATTCTCTGAGGCTCGATGCAAACCCCGTTTCCTCTGTGTAACCCTGCCCCCCACTGCTCCCACCTCGATGCTGTCCGGCAGGTTATTATGCCATTGCAATGGCTTTATCACATCCTTAGATCATTGACTCTTCACCGATCATCACGGGATTGTTGCCGCTAAATGCATTAGCTTCTCTCTGTCCGTCTTCCAGGAAATCTCATGAATCCTGGGAGAGTGTGCACCATTTCTTGGCCACTTTTGCACCTCTTTTGCCCAGCACAGACCTGGAATATAGGCAACCGTGAATAAATGCCTGACTTGAAGGTGGCTTAAAGGCAAACCTAAGGTTTCATAGGATCTTAAAGTCACGTAGTCCAATCAGCAGACACAGGATATTTGAATTAACAGTGACATTTAGACTTACAGTGCTGGACCTAGAGGCTTTGCTGGTTTAGTTACAGATGCTGAAATGATGCTAAAAGTCAATCATTCAAAGGAAAAGGAAACACCGGGTAAGAGAGAGGTAGTCAGCCAGGCAAACATAAACTAAAAGAGGGAAAAGGCTCTTGGAGTTTTGGGAATGGACATTGTTATGAAATAGCATAGAGAGAGGGAGAGAGAGATGGAGCAGGCTGAGCAAACTGTCTTTTTAATCATTTCAGGGAACGCTGTATGCAAGAGCTTGCATAAATGAGAGTCAAGGGACACTGAGATCTGACCCAGACATTCGGCATGTTAACAGCTCACACTGTCCGTCCATCCAGGAAGCAGGGCCTCTGCGTCTCTGTCCACAGGGTGCCGGCTTGGCGCACTCAGGTTTCACTGCTCCAACCCCCTAGCGCCTCCGTTCAGACACCAGCCTGCTATGGAAGATACGTGAATCGGTTCGTTCTCACTTGACAGGCAGGGAAACTGAAGCTCAGAAGTTCAGAGTTGAGGGCATCTCCTGCAGCTAACCCCTGGCATCGGTGGCGAAGGCCCTTGGCTCACTGGGACAGGTAAGGGAGGACCAAGGCAGGCTCGCCTGAAGACCAGCACACGCTCACGCCGCAAAGCCCATCTCCCAGCTCCTGGATTGGAGCCTTCCTCCAACCCTCCAAGATTGGGCCACGTAGGTCTGGGCTAGACCCAAAGGAGCAAGGGGAGAGGCAGTGTGTGCAGCCCTGGGCTTGGGAGAAGAGCCCCCTGCCCTCAACACTGCTCCCTCCTCCACTTCTCTCCCTGCCCCCAAATCTGGGTCGCCATGTTTCCAGACTCTGATGGAAGGCAATTTTCTTTGCTTCAGCTCATTTTATGTCTGTTAAGGTTCAATATCGTGTATGCACATTAGGATATCGTAAAAAAATAATAAAATCCTGTCCTTTGTGGCCACATAGATGCAGCTGGAGGTCACGATGTCGAATGGAGTCAGCCAGGCGCAGAAAGACCAATATCGCACATTCTCGCTCATGTGTGGGAGTTGAAAAGGCAGAGCTCATGGAGGGAGCGTGTGGAACAGCAGTTACCAGGGGCTGGGAAGGGCAGAGGGGAGTGAAAAGACGGTGGCTGGTTAAGGGGTACAAAACTACAGCTGGAGAGAAGGAACAGGGTCTAATTGGATGGTACACTGCGGTTAACAACAATTTATTGTGGCGTTTCAAAATAGCTGGAAGAGAATTGCAATGTTCCCACACAAAGAAAAGATACATGTTTGAAGCGATGGATATTCCAGTGACCCCGATTTGACCATTATGATGCGGAGTTTTCAGGTCAGCCTGGGCTTCGCGAGTGTCAGCTCAAGGGGTCCGCCAGTCAAGCCCCAGAGAGTCGTCGAGGGACTGGTGAGCCTAGCCCCAGAAGTGTCAGCTCTAATGGGCTGGCAAGTCAAGCCCTGAGAGTATAGCAATTCGGTGGGCTGGCAAGCCTAGCCCCGGAGCGTCTTGGCTTCGGAGCCTCGCCTTCTTCCTGCAGCTCTCCTGGCTCAGCCCGCTCTGTCTGGCCAGCCAGCCTATGGGGTGCACGGCTTTTCGGCTAAGGCAATTTTCTGCAGCTCTTCAGGGTCGAGGTTCTTGTCTCATGCCCAGGAAGAACGAGGGACATGGACAGCCAGAAAGTGAGAAAGCAGGATTTATTGAGAGGGCAGAGAAGCTCCCACGGCAGGAGGGAACCCAAAGGGGTTGCCAGTCTGGGACGAAACTGGTGCTTATACAGCCCTAAGTCCAAGCTGATTGGTTCGCACTAGCTGTGAGCTGCTGCTGCTTTGATTGGTCAGTATTAAGGACCAATCGGCGGGAGGTAGTGGCCTCCTGATTGGTTCGCAGGAGTTGCTGCTGCTTTGATTGGTCAGTATTAAGGACCAATCGGTGGGAGGTAGGGGCCTAGTGGTGAGCTGATTGGCTGCTCTTCGATCCCAGCAGTGAGGACTTTAGCTCTAGCTTGAGAGGCTTGCAGGGAGCTTGTTTACCAACGCTGAGCCTGAGAGGCCTGCCAGGGAGTTCACTACATGGTTACCAGGGGACTCCCCAGTCTGTCTGCCTAGCCTTTCTCCGGCTATCTCCTGTCTCATTTACACATTGTAAACATGTACCAAAATATCACAGGTACCCCCAAATATGTACAACTATGATGGGTCAACTTAAAAATACACACACACAAAATACTGGAGAAGGCCTTGAGGTCGTTCGGCTCATAAGCAGGAGTGAGCATCCTGGGGGCAGTGGTGATGAGCTGGACGGAGGAGGACGCACGAGAATACTCCTTTCTTATCGTCACGAAGGACTTTGCCATTCTCCTGTGTCTAAACACGCCGTTCTGCTTTCAGGAAGGCCCCAGGTTCCATAGCCCTCTGGATCTGAGGCCGAGTTCATGAAAGAAAAGCCGGGCATGGGTGGCCAAGGTGCAGCCTGGGACATCACCATGTCGTCACCTGCTTCAGCAGTCTGGCCACACCGCCTGGAGGGAGGGCTCTGTGCTGAGCCTGGGTGTGTCCTTTGCGTCCAGGACCACGTTGCTGGGCACCGCGCGGGGTGTCTGCTGAGGCGTTGACAGGATGTGTGGAGAGAAGGCAGAGCCAGGGGACGGAAGGAGGAGCCAGGAAAGCCATGTGTTGCTTCCCCTCTCCAGAAAGTAGTCCCTGCATCTAACTCCTCCCAAGAGAGTGTAAGTCGAGCGTGGTGTTAGTCGTGTTTACTTCGACTCCACAGAAGAAAATGCGTTGGATGGCATCGGGGAGGCAAGACTGTCACTCTTATGAGCGCCCAAAACAGGGAATCCCGTGGGATCTGGGCCTTCACTACGGGCAACAAACAGTTCTAATTGTTCTTGGCCACTTGGAAGGGAGAGCCCGGGATGGAGTGAGGCTACCTCAGCCGCCTCTGCGATGATAATCCGTGTTCCACAGCCGCCTCTGAGATGATAATCTATGTTCCAAGGTGTCCGTGCTGATCGAGGAAAAAGGCTTCAAAGAGGTTTCTTGATAGGATTCTCTTGGCAAGAAACAGAGCTGTTTCTCAATGACGTTAACTCCTGCGAGCGGGAGGTTCTGTGGCCCTTGGCTTGCTGGTTCTGTGTCTGATGGGTGGTGTTTATTCCACTTCAAAGCCAGAGGCACAAAGCCCTATCTAGGGCATAACCTGGTCAGTGGCTCACTGCTGGAGAGCTGTCCCTGGAGGGCAGCTGCAGGGCCTCTGCCCCAGGCCAGAGCCTGGGGGTAGATGGGTAGATGTGAGAGCCTGTGATGGCTGTTTTCCCCTCCAAAAATCAACGTTCGCTTTTCTCCAGCAGACGCAACATGTATTCCTAAAGTGAACAAAACGTCACATTTTCAGAAGAATTCCCAAGTTGGCCAAAGGAAGCTGATGTTCTTTGTTCAATCACATCCGAAGCTCTCCTTTACCAGACACGGGACGATGAGTCCGTGACTCCCCTGACATCTGAGGGCCATGGCTCACTCGGTCCAGCCTAACTTATTGCACCGCGTTCCGGCTGGATGATTTTCTCTGGATTTAAAGCAATCTTAAATGAGGTCTAGATGGCTGTGAGTCAGGGTGCGGGCCCTCAGCAGGCATTGATCCTGCCAGTACCTTGATCTTGGGCTTCCCAACCTCCATATTTGTTAGCAAAAAAGTTTGTTGTTAAGTCCTGTTTGTGGCAGTTTATTACAGCAGCCTGAGCAGACAAAGACAAGAGATAATAATAGTGTCTATGTATAGGGTTGTGGGGAGAGTCACGTGGAACGATGGCATGCATATATAACCCACTGAATACTGGGTCCCTTCTCATTTTCTTCTCCTTTTGACCAGTTTCAACAGGTTGTCACAGATAAGGAAAACATACACTTCAAGAGGAGAGGTGGCTGCTGCCTTCAAACTCTCTTTAACCCAAATGTCGTCTCGCCCCCCAAACTGCCCCAATTCCTTCCACAACCCTCTCCTCCAACCTCCCTTTTCTACCAGTGAAAATCAGCCTAAAGAGTACAGGAGCAGATGTGGGCTGCCTGCAACCCACGTCAGTCCAGAGGAGACAGTCTGCTGAGATGGACTGAGGTGAGGAAGGGCAGACAAAAAGAAATGAACAGAGTTTGAAGACAGAGGATGCAAAACTGAAAGGGCCGGTGAATGGGAATGGGGTCACAATTAAAGTCAATCTTCCTCACTGTGGATTCTGTATTTGCAAACTCACCCTCTCACCAACATTTATTTGTAACAGTAAAATCAATATTCAGGTGCTTCCGTGGTCATTCACAGAAACGTACACAGAGCAGGAAGAACTTGATGCACACGTTCCCAGTCAAGGTGGGAATGTGGCGACACGCCCGGCTGTCTTGTTTCCACTCCCATGCTGTGTTGAGGACCCTTTCAAGGTCTGTTTAGTTACACTTTTTTCGTTTTTGCTCTTTTGTGTTGTCTGTGGGTAATTTTGCTGTTTGAAGTGGCCTCAGGAGCAGAGGTAAGTGCTACCTACTGTTCCAAGGTGCAGGAAGACTATAATGTGTCTTGTGGAGAAAATGCCTGTGTTGGAGGAGCTCGTTCAGGCACAAGCCGTGTGCAGTGGGTTCGGTGTTAGCGATGGAATAAGGCATCTTTAAACAGAAACAAACACACAATAAGGGTATGCATGAGCATTGATAAAAATGTTGTGGCTAGTTGTTCACAGGAGTTTAACACTGCCTTTCCCTTAGGAATGATGGTTCAGTGTTCACTAACTCAGTGTTCACTAATTCAGTTTTCACTAATTCAGTGTTCATGGTGACCTTATAAAACATAATTGCGTGGGAATCTGCCGGGGGAGGAGGGGCACACCTCATCAACAAGGTTACCTGCATAATGAACATTTGTATACCTAACCCTGAATTGTACCCTGCATCTTTAAAATAAAAAAATTAAAAAAAATAAATAAACATAATTGCCATGATAAGGAGAACAGACAGAACTCCCAGCCAAAGTTCTGGCTTGAACAACCGGGTAGATCGTGGTGTCATTTGCTAAACTCGGACTCACTGGGAGAGAACAAAGTTAGTAGGCAGGAAGGCATGATAAAATTCTAGAACTTTCCTCTTCTTCTGAAACTCCTGGGCTTTATTTTCATATTATAAGCACCTTCATACTTGGACAAGTCCCATCCTATTCTGTGATGTCACCTTGGTCAAGTATATAGTAAGGTGATTCAAGATAGAGTGGTGCCTTCTTATCTGCAGAAGATTTGTCCCCAAAACCCTAGTGTGTGCCTGAAACCTCAGAAAGTAGCAAACCCTATGTGTACTGGGTTTTTTCCTATATGTAAAAATCTATGATAAAGGTTAGTTTCCAAAGTAGACATTATAAGAGATTAAAAACAGCAATGATAAAAAAGAACAATTATAACAATCTATTATAATAAAAGTTACATGAATGTGGTCTCTCTCCCTCTCTCAAAATATTTTATTGTACTGTGCTCCCCTGTGTTTGGACCGAGGTGGACCATCAGTAACCAAAGCCACAGAAAGCAAAACCACAGCCCAACATCTGATCACTCCCATGCGTTCCACCTTTTTAAGCTCCCCAATTTAATCCTACAAAACCCAAAAGCATGTAAACTATAGGGAGATAGCCTAAAAAAATGGGAACTTTACACACAGAATTTTGTCATGAATCCAGAATTCACCAACAGCAAATGGAACAATGAGACCGCAGAGGTGGTCGGCATGCTGGCTCAAGCCTGTAATCCCAGCACTTGGGGAGGCCGAGACGGGAGGTTTGCTTGAGGCCAGAAGTTTGAGATAGCAGAGGGGAAGGGTGATAGAGATGTGTAGAAGACTGCTGGGTAAGATGAGAAAGATGAAATGTTTCTCAGCTAGGCCAGCACCTTGCAGAAGTTAATCCAGGCTGAGCGCCTGAAAGACAGGTCAAGATGAAGCACTCCAGGAGAAGTGAGCATAAATCTGAACTATTAAGTAGAAAAGGAAGGGTAAACGGGAGAAAGAAAAAAAGAAAGAATAAGAAATAACTTACAGAGAGAATTCAGGCTTACCTGTTAAGCCCAGGGGGATCTTGTCATGCACCTAAAACTTGCCTGACACGTACAAGTTCATTGCCATGGGAGTTTTCATTCTGTGGCAAGACAGTGCAGAGGTTGGACCTATCCCATGAGCCACATCTGGCCTGCCTTCTGTTACTGTGCGGCCCACCAGCTAAGAATGCTTGTTACATATTTAACGGTCAGAAAGCAAAATCAAAGGAAGAATAATATTTTGGGACAAATGAATATTATGTGAAATTTAAGTTTCAGTGTCTGTAAGAGAAGTTTTATTGTAGTACAACCATGCTCATTCATTTGCATATCGTCGACAGCTTCTTTCAAGCTACAACGGCAGGGTTGGGAAGTTGAGACGGAAACCACACGGCCCGCAAAGCTTAAAATGTTTACTACCTGGCCCTTTACAAAGAATTTGCGGACCCCTAAACTGGAGTTTGCTTTTTAAGCAGTATAGACCGTGTGTGCTTGGGAGACCACACTGTGGGAGGAAAGGGACAGGCCAGGAGGGCAGGGCCAGAGCTGCATGCTATGTGTGCAACTTAAAGTGGGGGACACCCTATAATTCCCTAGACGAGGGTCACAAAGTCAACACCAACTTTAAGAGTTGGGAATTTTGCCCTTTTTGTGACCAATGCTATTCATTGATTGATTGAGTCGGGGTCTCACTCTGTTGCCCAGGCTGGAGTGCTGTGGCATGATTATGGTTCACTGTGGCCCTGACCTTCTGGGCTCAGGTGATCCTCCCACCTCAGTCTCCTGAGTAGCTAGAGCCATAAGCATGCCATCATGCCCAGCCAATTTTTAAATTTTTGTAGAGACAAAGTCCCGCTATGTTGCCTAGGCTGGTTTTGAACTCCTTGGGCTAGAGCAATCCTCCTATCTCAGCCTCACAAAGTGCTAGGATTATAAGCATGAGCCAACAAGCCAGGCCCAAATGTTATTCTTTTAAAAATCCACAAAATAAAATAGAATTTCAGAAACCAGTACAACAAGGTAGAATGGACACCTACCTCTAAAAGTCCTCCATTGATTTCTCTTCTGAAAAAACCCCTAGTCACTCTTTAATCCTTCCCATCGGGAGAACTGAAATTCTGCCTGACTTCAAAGGCTGAAGTCAGGCCTCTCCCAGCCCCCCCCCGGAGTGCAGGCTGGCCCTGACAGTGGCAGCTGACTCACTAGTGTGGGCTCCCACGTCAGAGGTCTGCACCGAGCCTCAGCCCTGGGGACCAGACAGACAGGCCTGCCCTCAACCCCTCCCCATAATCTACTTTCTGTTTTGATTTGATCTTCCTTCTCCTTGCTGCTGAAGCCAAAGTCTCATTTGAATTCACGCCCGTTCTCAGGGGAACAAAAAGCCCATCAGCGGCCCCTACAAGCTCCCGCTCTGTCCCATCAGTCGCTGCTCGCTAACGTGGCTGCACATTCCCCTTTGACTTTCAACCTTGCTTCTCTTTGTCATGGGGTTAACTTTAGCAAATTCCCAGGCCTGCTCTGGCCATTCTTACGTGTCCCTCTGTAGACACACACACACACACACACACACACACACACACACACACAGCTTTTTCAGCTTGTGGACCTCTCTGTTTTTGGAACTGTGCCTACAAAAGTCACAGCCTTTCAAAATGAGCTTCTGGCTCCATGCATGAACACTACCCAGGTAGTAGCAACTTTATCTATGTGTACAGGTATGGAGGTGTATGGACACTGACAGCCCACACGTGTGGGTATGCACACACATGCATGTCCATGGCCACCGACTCACACAGATCCCTGTGGGCCTGCCTGCACCTGTCAGATCGGTGCGTCTCCAGGCAGATTCCACAGTCAGGCCCAGCTCTCACTTCCCTCGATGCAGATTTAGAAATAACTTGTACACGTGGCCGAAAAAGACCTCAAAATTACCTTACAATTTTTACAATGAAAACTGCATCTTAAAAATGATATCATCGCAAAACTCTCTTCCTGATGGGTTGGCAAGGGTGGTGTCCTTCCCTACCTTCCAACAGAACAGAAGGAATTACAGAAAGCAGAGGCTAAATCAAGCACTTCCATTCCTAAGAAAGGTGCTACAAGGAGAAAAAAATAATTACCTATGAGTGAGCACATGTGATACGCAGGGAGGTGGGATTAACAGTAGTCAATATCTGCCTGGGGAAGGGAGGGGCACATCTCATCAGCAAGGGTACCTGCGCAATGAACATTTGTATACCTAGTCCTGAATTGTACCCCACAATTTTAAAATAAAAATATATTTGATTCAAAAAATCGTTACTTATTTCTAGACCATTTTTAATGGACAGCAGCTAATCTACAAATAGAGGCCCACACGCAAGATACACCTCCTGTGGCTGTGTGCTAATGTGCACGGCTGTGAGCGCACCCACCCAGGCACGCGACACGCCCTGGGCCTCCCAGGCACGCTGCCCATGCTTTGAGTGTGCGTTGTAACCAGCATGTGCGCAGCTGCTAGCACGTTGCCTGACAGATAGGAAGCGCTCATATGCCAATCTTCAGGCTGCACAATGGAGAGTGATGGCCCCAAAATGAACCTCCACTAAGGGAGGTCACCCAGGATGCAAGCGGCATGAGGGCTTCTTTCTGGGGAAGGAAGGCACAGGGGTGGGAGAGGAGGAACTGCACCCCTAACACGTGGTCGGGGAGGCCGCCTGATGTCTCTTCAGAGACAGCTCTCCAGCCCTGGGCCTTGGGCTTAGATCTCAGGCCCACAGGGGGAAGGGCTGGAGCCAGAATGTGAGGCCACCAAGTTCCACCAGATGTGGCTTTGGGGCCAGGCGACACAGAGCAAGGGCTCCGTGCCAAGCAGAGCCCAGCCTGGCACCCTGGGGGCTGAAGGCAGACGGTCCCTCAGGGGAGCCAGTCCTTTTGGGAGGGTAGCAGCCTCACCCAGAGGCCCAGCCAGTTGGCAGCCAGGTCAAGGGAGACAGCCCTCCCAGGAGGCAGCGTCCGTTGGGAGGCGGGAGCAGAGAGCCGTACCAGATGGTACCCGACCAGATAGGACCAGATTGTCATTTACGTGACCCTCTCTGGCACACAGAAGCCAATGAACCCGTGGAAACAGCTATCCTGTGCCTGTGTGTGACAGCGATGCAATTCTACATGATTTTGCGTACAAATGACAAGGCTTCATCAGGCCCAAAGTTACTGCCTGGGCCCCTTGAAGCTGGAGGTCCAGTGTTCAGACTCCTGTACTGCCTGGGATTGCTGGACCCTTAGGACATCTTGAGGGGGAAGGTTCTGGCAGCTCAGTACTGGCCTGAGGCACTGGCTGGAGGTGGGGGGTGCTTAGTTCAGGCACAGCAAGCAGAAGGCCACTGCTCCCTGCTCTCTCTTTGCAGGTGACTTTGGGGTCTATTTCAGAGCCTATTTATAAGCAAATTTCTTAGATGGATTTTTTTCTTAGTTGGGTCTTACTCTGTCACCCAGGCTGGAGTGCAGTAGCATAATCACGGCTGACTGCAGCCTCCACCTCCTGGGCTCAAGTGATCCTTGAGCCTCCTGAATAGCTGGGACTTCAGGCACACACCACCACACCCAGCTAATTAAAAACATTTTTTTTGTAGAGATGAAGTCTCCCTGTGTTGTCCAGTCTGGCTTGAACTCCTCGACTCAAGCGATCACTTTCAACCTGTGTGGTTGAGCGTCTGTCCTCATACCCCACTGGGTCGTGGAGAACCACCCGACCCAACTGACACTTTCCCACTCGGCTCTTTCTCCAATCCCTGCCCCCACTGCTCTCACACTTCAGGCCTCGGCCACCTCCTACTTGCACTTCTTCAGAAATCTCTGAAGGGAAGCGTCTGACTCCAGTATGGTCTCTCCAACCCATTCTGCCCTCCTCTCCTGGGAAGGTATGACTAATGGCCAACCCCTTATCCTGCCTGTGGTAGGCTGAATAACTGCCCCAAAGATACCCAGGTCTTAATCCCAGAAACCTGTGAATGTCACCTTAAATGGAAAAAGGGGCTTTGCAGATGCAGCTCAGTGGGGATCTTGAGACAGGGAGGATATCTTGAGCCATCCAGGTGGGGCTAAATGCCATCACAAGCGTCTCATGTGAGGGAGGCAGAGAGAGGGCACGACGATGGAAGAGGAGGAGACGGCATGGCCATAGGGCAGAGACTGACACAGCCACAGCCCAAGGAACGCGGCAGCCTCCAGAATCCAGGCAAGAAGCAGGTTCTCCCCTTGAGCCTCCAGGTGGTGTGTGGCCCACTGACACCTCGATTCTAGACTCTGGCCTCCAGAGTCGTGAGAAAATGGATGTCTCTTGTTTTATGACACCCCATGTGCGGGTTGGCACAGGAAATTCATCCTCTGACTAACTCCGCTGCTCCCAACCCGAAAGCCCTCACTCAGGCATCTAGGCCCTGCATATCCTCCGGACACAGGTCTCTCTACCCGCCTTCCTCCTCACCCGAGCCATGTGACACTGCAGCACTGTGGGAGCCCCGCTGCTCTCGCCTGGAGCTCTCCAGCCGCCCACCTGGGGGACAACTGCCCAGAGGCCCTGTCTGGCCTCGAAAGCCCTCTCCTCTCTGAGACCACAACAGGCGGCCCCACCTGCTCGGCATCTTTGGCTTTGAGCTCCCCGTCGTCTCTTCCACTCGACCCGAGATTCCTGACTGGCGGAGACCAAACCCTATTCATCCTGACAAGGCCTATTCCCGGCGTGGTGTTTGCCACATAAGGGACACACAGTAAACGTGCTGATGATCTTCAGATGGAATCGCTTCTGTGAAACAATTTTACGCTGGTGCTTATTCGCCCTCCTCTGACACCCTCCTGTGACCCTGGCACACCGTCTTCCCTTGGCCCGCTGTGACCCTTGATACTGCCTTTCTTCATTTGTCCCACCTGCGTCACGTGTCCTAGGCACTGCATGTTGACCTTGCTTAGAAGTCCATCTCGTCTTCCTTCTCGTTTTTCTCTCCCACTCACGCTCTTGTTGAGTGAGCGTGGTTATTCACCCCTGTTGTGATCTTCTAAGCATGGTTCCCCCTCCTCTTTCCCAGCTGCCTACTGGAAATTTCTGCACAGATGTCCCACGGACACTTCGAGTCTGACATGTCGAGAGCCATTTTCTTCTCTTCTTCCCTGCCTACTCATCTGGACATGCAAGACGCCCAGGCTAGGATTCTGGAAGACAAAGTAGGAAGCGAGGAAGAGTAGGGTGGATCTGGGCAAGCGCTGAAGCCTTGGAACCAAGAGTACCCGGAGCCCACGTCCATGGGGAAGTTCACATGAAACTTCTCTCGGAAAGGCCTCAGTAGAGATGCAGAGAAGCAGAGAGTGGGCACGAGACTGCAGTCAAGACACCAAACCAGGCCAGCAGGGAGGGGCTTCCAGAAGGGAGACGGCTGTTGGAAATGTTCCTGCAGAAACAAAGCCTCCAGGTCTCCTCACGGGTGCTCTAAGATGTCAGGTTGGATAACATCCACCCTCTCTCGTGTCCTTTTTACGCTCACGTGACTGTCCTCACTCAAAACCTCGAAGCCATTCTTGATCATCCTGCCTCTCTTCCAGCCCACCCCAGTTAGCAGGTTCTGACGAAGGGGGCTTCTCGTCCCTTCCTTGGCTTCTTTGCCCCCTCCCCATTGCTGCTTCCTGTCTCCTGCCAGGCACTTGGAGACCTCCAAAGCAACCCCCCCTCTGCAGCCTCTTCCCACCTTAGTCATTTCCAACACAGGCATCAAAACTCAAATGTGCATGAAAAGTTTGGTGGTGTCCTGTTGCTTCCAGGAGAGAACCTGAACTCCTAAGCAGGGCACCCGAAGTCCTTCATGCCTGCCACCCTCTCCTCTCCCAGCCTAGCCTGCTGCCAATTCCTGCTCTTAGCCTTGAACCCCATCAGGCCCAGCAACTCGCAAGCTTTTTCGCAGCCCCTTGCCTTTGCTGCCTGCACCTTGTTGCCCATCGTCCAGAACTTCGTTCCAGCGGCACTCCTTCCCCCAGCTCTCCTGAGTGCCCTCTGGCTTGTCTCCATCTGCCAGGCTCCCAGGTTGGCGGTCACTCCCTCTCTCCCAGTGACTTATTGCACTCTTCGGGGACACTGGTTTCCATACCCACACACCCCACTGAGCAGCAGACTCCTCAAAACAATAACAGCTTTTTATAAAATTCCAAATTCCTCCCACCTAGTCTGGACCCTGGCACATTGTGGACACTTAGATAAATATTTGTTAAATGAATGAACAGGATGTTAGCAGAGACAAGGAGGAAGAGCTGAGAGGAGAGAAGCACGTCATTGTAAGACAGACCCCAGCGCTCGAGGCCTCCCTAAGAGCTCCCACTGACTGTCTACTCTCGGCTGGAATGTGCTTAGAGCCTGCCCTGGGAGCAGGACAAAGGCCAGGGAGTAAGTGATTCCTGCAACTTGTCCAGGGCTGGACACAAGGAATGGTGCCAGAGAGACTGGCAAAAGTCAACGAGGAACGTGGGTGTGGCTCCCAGAACGCCAAAGCTAGGAGATTTGTAGTTGTCCCCCACCTTAAATCCAGACAAGGTCCAGCAAAGTCACGTGACTTGCCCTAGCCAGGGACAAGACTAGTGGACAGAAGGCAAGAGCTGCTGGAGAGGAGAATGATGGAGAATGGGGCAGGAAGGAAAGCAAGTGGACTTGAGGGGGTCTGCAGCTCCGAGCCGTGTTTCCTGTCTCTGGTGGATGGAACTTCCTCATGCCACACGTGTGCTTATGCTAGCTTACAAAGAGCTTTTTCCACATGCATATACATCACACGAGTGTTCGTCTGTCTCTGTGACCAGATTAAGAGCCCCAGAGGAAGGGGCTTCTCTGCTCTCTGGGCTCTCACCTCACTACTTCACATACCCCACTATACATGTCATACATGGTCCTCATGTCGGCCTGCTGTGACATCTAAGATGCATGGATCACCTGTCTTCACTGCCAATACTGTAGATGCACTAATTACCAGTCCTCATTGCCAGTTCAGAGTAGGATATTTAATACCGTCCGAAGGATTTTCCTTCGGTTCCTCTTCTAGGCTATTTCTACAGACCTGATTTGTCTGGTTAGTTTTCTGCTGCCTTGCTCCATTTCCTTGCCTCCAACTTGAAGCACAGTTTCCCCTGTCCCACCAAAATCTTCTCTTAAGAATTCCAGAGCCGGGCTCGGTGGCTCAGCCTGTAATCCCGCGCCTCGGGAGGCTGAGGTGAGTGGATTGCCTGAGCCCGCGGGTTCGAGACCCGCCTGGGCAGGCAAAACCTCATCTCTACAATAAATAAAAAAAATTAGCCGGGCGTGGTAGTGCACGCCTGTAGTTCTGGCTACTCGGAAGGCTGAGGCGGAAGGATCCCCGAAGCCCAGCAGGTCGAGGCTGTGGTGGCCGGAAGCGGCCACTGCACTCCAGACTGGGTGACAGAGTGAGACGCCAACTCAAAAAAAAAAAAAAAAAAAGAATTCCAAAGTCGCCTTAGAGCAATGATGCTTCTCCAATTACGTTCCAACAGAAAACAGCACCAACACTGCCTGGCTAACCATTCCTGGGTCCACACATTTGCTTATCTCCATTAGCGGAGGCACTTCCCTGAAACAAGCCAGGCCTGTGGGTGCCAGGTGCTTGTATTTTGCCTTCAGATCCATTCCTCTTCTTCCATCCATTCTTTGTTTGCCTCACAGGGACCTGAGAGATGATGCAGAGGTTTCTTTGTGCCCACAGAAGACACTGCAGAACGTGGGCACTAAGCCTTCTCGGGAGATGTTGAGAGCCATGAACAGCCATGCCATGGCTCACTTATGTGGCAGAGGCCAGCGTGCACTCTGAGAAACCACCTTGCTTTCTCCATCCATGCAGGACCTGGGCCTCTGGGCAGTCTGGGAACAGACGTCCTTTCTCCCCCCAGAACTAGAGTAAAGAGACACAGGTGGCACTGACCTC
>CAUYQG010126500.1:0-11838 GCA_963574415.1 Tarsius wallacei | reverse complement strand
GGCAGCATAGTGAGACCTCATCTCTACAGAAACAAAAAACTAGCCTGGTGTGGTGGCACACCTGTAGTCCCACCTACTTGGGAGGCTGAGGCGGAAGGATCGCCTGAGCCCAGGAGGTCGAGGCTGCAGTGAGCCATGATTGTGTCATAGCACTCCAGCCTCAACTCCGACTCAAAAAAAAAAAATTAAACAAATAAATAAAAATTTTTAAAAGTGTGTATATATTTATAGGAAAATGAACAAGTAGAGAATACGGGAAAATTCATTCTAGGCTGTTGATTTTCATTCGGGGAAATTATTATTCATTATTAGTGAAAACTAAGGGGGAAATTGTCAAATTATAATTATATGTTTATAAATTCATATAATTATAAAATTATGTTCATCATTAGAGAAGACCAAGGGGGCAAAGAGGAGGGAGAGAAGTTACAGAGGAGGAAAAAAAAGGCACAGCAGTCTTTTCATGGTACGATAGTAGGGGAAATTGGAGGATATAAAATTTGCAAATATGCTGAGACTGACCATCCACAGAGACACCAGGACGGATAAGCAACCTGCAGGCAGATGGAAACATTTATCTGCTTGGGCGATGAGCACGGGGTCAGCTGTGGTCTTGACACTGCTTGTTCAAGAATACGACATTTTATCATTTTTAAATCCCTCTTTTAAAAAATTTGGACACATAAGAATTCAGAAACGGGTCGGGTGCAGTGGCTCACTCCTGTCATCTCAGCTCTTTGGGAGGCGGAGGCGAGAGGGTTGCCTGAGCCCAGGGGCTCGAGACCAGCACAGGCAACTTGGCGAGATCTCGTCTACACAATAAATCAAAAAATGAGCCAGGCGTGGTGGTGCGCACCTGTAGTTCCAGCTACTCTGAAGACTGAGGCGGAAGGATCACCTGAGTCCAGCAGGTCGAGGCTGCGGTGGCTGTAAGCGTGCCACTGCACTTCAGCCTGGGCGACAGAGTGAGATTCCGACTCAAAAAAAAAAAAAAATTCAGAAACTGAAACCACCCATGTGGCTTTTCTGGAAAACATACTGCAGAAGGCACTCCAGCAAAATGAAATATCGATCAGGATAAGGACGTGTATACTTGACTGCAGACTGCCCAAGCTAGTTGACTGGATCTCTGCTTGCCCTCCAGATGTACTCTGTTCATTTTTTTCTCTCTTTGAGTATGAAAGTTATGTCCTTGTTTTGCTTATGTTTATGGTTTCCCTAAAAATTGTAGCCTACACATTTAACTTAACAGAATCTAAATTACTCAAAAAAATGCAGAGGTAACAGGATGCTTTAACTCCAGTCACTGTCCCTCAGATGCACGTGCTCCTTCTGTCTCATATTTTAATTTTTATTAGTAATTTTACAAATTAGACATCATTATTGTTTTATACAATGATTGTTTCAATATATGCGTATGTTAATAATTCCTTTTTGCAACCCTGACCTTGTTTCAAGGCTCTTTTTCTTCCTAAATTATATTAATTAAAAGTTGATTTAAGCCGGGCTCAGTGACTCAGCCTGGGATCCCAGCGCTTTGGGAGGCTGAGGTGAGTGGATTGCCCGAGCCCATGGGTTCGAGACCCGCCTGGGCAACTTGGCGAGCCTCATCTCTACAATTAAATTATCAAAAAAAAATGAGCCGGGCGTGGTAGTACGTGCCGGTAGTTCCAGCTACTTGGAAGGCTGAGGTGGAAGGATCGCCAGAGCCCAGCAGGTCAAGGCTGCAGTGGCCGGGAGCGGCCACTGCACTCCAGTCTGGGTGACAGTGAGACTCCAACTCAAAAAAAAAAGTTGATTTAATGACGAAAAATTTTTAAAAATACAAAAAAGCATGGAAAATAAATACAGGTGGAGTCTAAGTAACCCTTGATGCTGTTTGTGAAGTTAAATACAATTGTTAAGAAAGGACTCCTAAAATACAGAAGATGCCAAAAAAAGTATATATTTTAAGAAAGGGAAAAAGTTGTATTTAAATTGTAATAGTCAATATATACCGATAACAAAAGATGATTACAAGTCACGTCTGACTTCTGCAATTACAAGAGGTGCTCAAAGCAGTAGTCATCAGCGGCCAGACACTTCGGATTACGGCAAACATCTTTTAAAATGCAAATACATTTTTTTCGGCACCCTCGCATATGTTCTAGTAGGGTTTTTTTGTTTTGTTTTGGCTTTTTGATTTGTTGTTGTTGTTGTTGTTTGAGTTGGAGTCTCACTCTGTCACGCAGGCTTGAGTGCAGTGGCATGCTCACGGCCACCGCAGCCTCAAGCTGCTGGGCTCAGGTGATCCTTCCGCCTTAACCTTCCAAGCAGCTGGAATCACAGGTGCGCACCACCACGCCCAGCTAATTTTTTATTTATTGTAGAGACGAGGACTCGCCAAGTTATCCAGACTGATCTCAAACCCCTGGGCTTGGGCAATCCTCTCGCCTCCACCTCCCAAAGTGCTGGAATGACAGGCGTGAGCCACCATGCCCAGCTTGTTCTAGTAGTTTTCATGCAGAGTAAACAACATCCGGCGATTCCAGATCATTCCAGCCAACCTGGCAGGTGAGGGACACAAAGAACAGGGGAAGGAAGAGTGCAGGGGAGGTTTTTTGTCATATTGATGGAGAAAGTTGTAGATGCTAACTCATCCTTGAGAGTGACACAAACATATAGGCTTAAAAGGACCAGGGGGCCAAGTGTGGTGATGCACATCTGTAGTCCCAGCTGTCCGGGAGGCTGAAGTGGGAGGACTGCTAGAGCCTAGGAGTTCAAGGCCAGCAAGACTCCAACTCAATTTTTTTTTTTGTGAGTTGGAGTCTCACTCCGTCACCCAGACTGGAGTGCAGTGGCCGCTCCCGGCCACCGCAGCCTCGACCTGCTGGCTCCGGCGATCCTTCCGCCTCAGCCTTCCAAGTAGCGGGAACTACAGGCGCGCGCTACCACGCCCGGCTAATTTTTTTGATTTATTGTAGCGACGAGGTCTCGCCAAGTTGCTCAGGCGGGTCTTGAACCCGCGGGCTCAGGCAATCCACTCACCTCGGCCTCCCAAGGCGTGGGATGACAGGCTGAGCCACCGAGCCCGGCCTCAATTTTTTTTTCAAGTTGCAGGAAGAGTGTCTTTCTGGTTTCTAGTATCTCGTCTTCCCTGTCCCACCTTGCCTCCATGAAAACAAGTACACAAACCCCTCTAGAGTGAAGGGGCAGACAGGAGTGGGAAGGAGTCCTGCTGCTGTCAGTAGGCCCCCTGTGTGCCCACTGGAAGGGGTGTCCGTGGCAGCCCCAAACTGTCCCTCCATGTGGAGAGGGGCCCCACCCTAAGACGTCCCACCTGGTGGCTTGCTGCTGATGGCTCTCCTCTCAGGCTCCTTGTAGGGGAACTGCAAGGTGGTGTCCAGAGACTTGAAGCAGTCCTTTAGGGAGTTCTGCTGGTAAAACTCCACCAGTTCCTAAAAGGGGGACGGCATGACAGAGTCCATCCACACACGCCAGCCCACAGGAGGCAGGGCTGGAACAGTCATATCCAACTCCTCACGGGACACAGGCCCCGCCCCTGACTTCCCTGGTGACTCCTTGAATGCTCCCTGTGGCGGAGAGCTCATTACCTTCCCAAGCATTCGGGACCATTTTATGGGGAAGAGACCACATTGCCTAAAACCAGTTATCCCAATAACTAATTAATTTGCTTCATGATAAACGTGCCAGATAATTAGCTCACCAAATTCAAAGCCTTCTATGGGTGCCAAGTGCCTTGTTTTACAATTATTAATAAGCAGCAGTCTGGGCGCAATGGCTCATGTCTGTAATCACAGCACTTTGAGAGGCTGAGGCGGGAGGACTGCTTGAGGTTGAGCGTTCAAGACCAGACTGGGCAACATAGCAAGACTCCATCTCTACCAAAAAAAAAAAAGTTAAAAACTAGCCAGACATGGTGGTGTACACCTGTAGCCCCAGCTACTCGAGAGGCTGAGGCAGGAGGATCGCTTGAGGCCAATAGTTCGAGACCAGACGGGGCAGCATAGCAAGACCCCATTTCTATAAATAATTTTAAAAGTAGCCAGGTATGGTGGCATGCACCTATAGTCCCAGCTACTCGAGAGGCTGAGGCAGGAGGGTTGCTTGAGCCCAGGAGGTTGAGGCTGCAGTCATGAGACTGTGCCACCACGCTCCAGCCTGGGCAAAAGAGTGAGACCCTGTCTCTAAAAAAATTAAAAACAATAAAGTACTTAGAGCTGAAGGACCTTGATGCCTACAATTTCTCTGAGATGGTGCAGAATAAATGTATGCGTGGGGGGGGACAGGGAGGGTAAGCAAAAAAGGCAGAATATTAACAATGAGTAAATCCAGACAGAAAATTCATCGATGTTCACCACACCGTTCCAGCAACTTTTCTGAAAATTTTCAAAATTAAAAAATTGAGGGAAACCATTTGGATGGGGAGAAAAAAGATTTGAGGAATGAATTAACCTTTTGGGGAGTCCAGGATCCCTTTGAGGACCAAGGGAAATCTAAGACACTCCTTCCAAAAAGCACAGGTATGTGCAAAATTCTGTATTTTCTTTTAGAGGACTCGTAGCTCCGTAAGAGCCCAAAGACCACGGATGAGACCCACGGGCCTTAGAACGACAGGCTTAAAATGTCTAAAAGATGGTCAAAGATTACAAGACACCAAACAGAATTAAGAGCACTCAAAAGGCATTTGAATGATCAGTGAAATGGTCTTTCAGCAGCTTGGGCATCCCAAGCTGTAAAGTGGACACCCAGAGGGTAGGTTGAGAGGATTAAGCAGAGTCCTATCTTTAGTACATGTGATGGCTGGGCACGGTGGCTCATGCATCTCATCCCAACACTTTGGGAGGCCGAGATGGGAGGGTAGCTTGAGGCCAGGAGTTTGAGACCAGCCTGGGCAACATAGCAAGATCCTGTCTCAACAAAAATGTTATTTAATTAGCTGGGCACAATGGTGCCTGTGTGTACCTGTAATCCCAACTACTCTGGAGGCTGAGGCAGGAGGATCGCTTGAGCCCAGGAGTTGGAGGCTGCAGTGAGTTACAGTGTCATGCCATGACACTCCAGCCTGGGCAACAGAATGAGACCCTGTCTCTAAAACTAATAACAATGAATCAATAATAATAATTCAACCATGAATAAATCTGTCAAAGCAATCCATCCGACACTTAATAAATGCTCTGTAAATGTTCCTAATTGTTATTCGTCAGTGCTCCCACAGTTGGTCATGAAGGCAACGCGTCTAAGGGACTTGCTCTGTGGTGTTCCTGGAGAGGCCACTTTGAATGGGATGAAAAGGAGTCCCAAGCCGGAGGTGCAGGAAGGGCCCTGCCTGGGTTCTGGGAAGCCCGGACTGGAGGGGAGCGGGCCCTTACCGTGAGTCCCCGGAAGGCCTTTTTCTCTGTGATCCGGTACAATCCCTCTGCCGTCATTATTTTAATGTGCTTGACCTCGACGTTATACCTGGCACCAGGGAGAGAGAGAACCACATGGTCATCGAGCCCCAAGTCCGGGCACCAGGCCCCTCCCCTGCCAAGCCCCCGCAGGGAAGACGCAATCTTGGCCCCTTCAGAGGAGCGTGACCACTGGAGCCCCAAGACTGGAGCTGGCTGATGGAACCCCTTCCCTGGAGCCACTGCCCTTCGAAGACTTAATGTCTCTCTCTCGTGTGCGGGGAATCATTTTCTGTGACTCCCAGGTTTGTCGAGACGACAGGGAGACATTAGAAAGAAAGCAGCGTTCTCAATCAAAAAACTAGCTGGGTATGGTGGTGTGCGCCTGTGGACCCAGCTACTCGGGAGGCTGAGGAGGGAGGACTGTCTGAGCCCAGGAGGTCCAGGCTGTGGTGAGCTGTGATCGTGCCACTGCACTCCAGCCTGGATGTCAGAGTGAGACCCCGACTCAAAAAAAAAAGCAAGAAGGAAGGGAGCGAGGGAGGGAGGGAGGGAAGGAAGGAAGGCTGGTCTAGAATAGATAGCAAGAGACATCCACTTCCACCAATATGAATCGCCATAGGGTATAAAGGACCTGGGAAGAAAGACCCGATATGGCAAAGCACAGAATAGGAAAAAACATGGATGAAGACGCCCACTTCTGCCAATATGGTAAGCCAGGACACAGGAGAAGACATCTATTTCTGCCCATATGGAGAACTAGATAACAGCACTTTGAGAGGCTGAGGCGGGAGGACTGCCTGAGGCTAAGAGTTTGAGACCAGACTGGGCAACATAGCAAGACCCCATCGCTTTTTTAAAAAGTTTTAAAAAACTAGCCAGGCATGGTGGTATACACCTGTAGTCCCAGCTACTTGACAGGCTGAGGCAGGAAGATCGCTTGAGGCCAAGAGCTCGAGACCAGACTGGTCAGCAGAGCAAGACCTCATCTCTACAAATAATTTTTAAAGTAGCCAGGCATGGTGGCATGCACCTGTAGTCCCAGCTACTCGAGAGGCTGAGACAGGAGGATTGCTTGAGCCCAGGAGGATGAGGCAGCAGCCATGAGATTGTACCACTGCACTGCAGCCTGGGCAACAGAGTTTCTTCAAAAAAAGAAACTCGGCTAGGCACAGTGGCTCATGTCTGTGATCCCAGCATTTGGGAGGCTAGGGCAGGAAGATCGCTGGAGCCCAGAAGTTGGAAATGAGCCTGGGCAACATAGTGAGACCCCGTCTCTACAAAAAATAAAAGTAAAATAGAAAAGCCACCCTTAAGAATTTATCACCTAGCCGGGCTCGGTGGCTCAGCTTGTAATCCCGCGGCTTGGGAGGCTGAGTGCCTGAGCCCGCGGGTTCAAGACCCACCTGGGCAACTTGGCGAGACCTCGTCTCTACAATAAATCAAAAAATCAGCCGGGCGTGATAGCGCGTGCCTGTAGTTCCAGCTCCTTGGAAGGCTGAGGTAGAAGGATCACTGGAGTCCAGCAGGTCGAGGCTGCAGTGGCCGGAAGCGTGCCACTGCACTCCAGTCTGGGTGACAGAGACTCCAACTCAAAAAAAAAATTAGCCTAAAAATAGAGATCAACCCATTGGTGATCTCAAAAGAAGCAAATGCAAAATCTTTCTGAAGATCCAGGCAGCATAAGAGACCCATAGATAAAGCCTCACTTAAGAATACAACACAAAATTATAAAACTGGCCAGGCATGGTGGCTCATGCCTATCATCTCAGCACTTTGGGAGGCTGAGGCAGGAGGATTGCTTGAGCCCAGGAGTCCAAGACCAGCCTGGGCAACATGGAAAGACCTCTTCTCTACAAAAAAAATTAAAATTATCCAGGCATGGCAGCGAGTGACTATAGTCCCAGCAACTTGGGTGGCTAAGACAGGAGGGTCACTTGAGCCCAAGAGATTAAGGCTGCAGTGAACCATGATTGTGCCACAGCACTCCAGTCTGAGCGGGTAAGACGTTAACTCAAAAAAAAAAAAAGGTAACACAAAATTGTAAACTGATCAGGCATGGTGACTCATGCACTTTGGGAGGATAGATTCACTTAATAAATGCTCTGTAATTTATTACAGAGGAAGACTTGCTTGAATTCAAGAGTTCAAGACCAACCTGGGGAGTGTAGTGAGACCCTGTCTCAATAAACACACACACACACAATTATAAAACCGACAAGGAAACAAGTCACCATGAGCGAGAAGCAGCACGGAACATACTGAAAAACACAAGAGCCAGGATCTGCGGCACTTGGGTTCAAACTGTTTTTGCCTCTTCCGAGAACGTGCTAAAGACCTTTTCCAGCATCTGTAGGCATCACACCTCCCAAGAAAAGCCCTCAGGGCCCAGCAGGAGCTCAACACAAGGTGGCTGTTGCTACTCTACACGTTTATAAAGTAACAGCTGAGGAGGCATAGTTAACCTAGATTAGAGGTAGTTAGGCAGGTTTTCTTAAAAAGGTCTAATTTAGAACAGGGTAAGTGTTCAGATGTCTTTCTTTTCTTTTCTTTTCTTTTCTTTTTTGAATTGGAGTCTCACTCTGTCGCCCAGGCCGGAGTGCAGTGGCACGCTCACGGCCACCCCAGTGTCGACCTGCTGGGCTCTGGCGACCCTTGCACCTCAGCCTTCCAAGTAGCCGGAACTACAGGCGCGGACTACCACGCCCGGCTAATTTTTTTATTTATCGTAGAGACGAAGTCTCTCCACGTTGCCTGGACTGGTCTCGAACCCACGGGCTCAGGTAATCCACTCACTCAGATTCCCAAAAGTGCTGGGATTCAAAGCTGAGCCACCAAGCCCCACCAAGACGTATTTCTTATCACCCGACTGACCAGCCACGCCAGCCCCGACCCCCTTGCGGGCTGGTATGTGGAACTATCAGAGCAGTAAATCACAGAAACAGCGGGGAATTATCCAAAACACAGACATCACAGTTCTAAGAAAAGCCCAAAGCTAGTTAGACGGTAACTTCCATTATGGAGAAAGTCCTTGTGCCTTAAAAGGTTGAGAGATAGTCATCAAAACCCATGACCAGACAGCTGCAGCCCTCTGCTCTTAGCTTCATGGTTTGCATATCATGATTGTAAAAGTATAGAAAGTTTCTTGTCTAAGGCAAGCACGTGCCCCTTCTCTTAAGGCACCCATGCTCTCTGAGCACTTTTTTTTTTTCTACTTTATTATAAAGGTGTGGGGTACCAGTCAGGATTAGGTACATAAGTAATGTATGTGCTGGTGAAGTTTGGGCCTCCCACTGGGCCTCACTTGCCCTAATACAGGACCAGGTACCTTCCGTGTTGTGACACGACCCCCGTCCCTCCCTCCCCTGGCAGTGTCCTGCTACTGCCCATCCCTCCCCTGTGCTCTTGTGGTTAATGTTCAGGTCCCACTTCTGAGTGAGAACATGTGGTATTTGGTTCTTTGCTTCTGTGCTAGGTTGCTAAGAATGATGGACTCCAACGCCATCCAACCTGCTGAGAAGACCATGATTCTGTCCTTCTTTACAGCTGCCTAGCATTCCATTGCTTTTTTCCTTCTAATAAATTCGGTCTTAAACTATACTTCAAGCCAGGCTCGGTGGCTCAGCCTGTCATCCCGCGCTTTGGGAGGCTGAGGTGAGTGGATTGCCTGAACCCGCGGGTCCGAAACGCGCCTGGGCAACTTGGCGAGACCTCATCTCTACAATAAATCAAAAAATCAGCCGGGCATGGTAGCGCGTGCCTGTAATTCCGGCTACTTGGAAGGCCGAGGCAGAAGGATCACCGGAGCCCAGCAGGTGGAGGCTGCCGTGGCTGGGAGCGGCCCCTGCACTCCAGACTGGGCGACAGAGTGAGACTCCGACTCAAAAAAAAAAAAAAAACTATACTTCAGACTCCCTCTGAAACTCTTTTCTGTGAGAGTCAAAGACCCCCATGGAGCAACACGCCACACACCCCCCCCACCACCACTCAGCATTGTGTCTTCCCAGACACCTGCAGGGCCCAGGTCATAAGGGAAGACGGGGCAGGGAAGGAGGAGTTACTTAATGCTGATGGCAAATTCTGCCGCGTCCTTCACCCTCTGCCGCACCAAGAAGGTCCCGTCCGAGCGGTTGGTGAGGATGCTCTCTGCCCCTGCACGCTCCATGGGGCCGGCATACCTGCAAAGACAGAGGTCACACAGTTCCATGTTGGGCCCCCCTACTGCCACATGAAGACTGCTTTGCCCCCTGAGCCCCTGTGGTGTTTTCAGCAGTGGCCAGAGCCCGGAGATGGGCGGCAGCCGTCAACGTTGTCAGCCACACCCAAGGTAGGACACACAGATTGAGGCGTGCTGTGACTCAGCCTTTTGGGTCTGGCGGGGGTCTCTGGAATTTGGCCCGTGCCGGGACGGGCATCTTACTGAGCACCCACGGTACGCTCACCTCTGTGGTTACCAGGATGGCAGGAGAGTAAGGAGCGTGAGGCGCTAGCCTTGGGTGCAAAATTTAAGCGGGAGGGGACAAATATGACTGCCGGTAAAATCTGGCGGGAGGCGAGACTCCCTTGATTATAAGAGACCTTCCAACGTCAGAGATGCTAAAATATAAAGAAAACAGCCGGGCTCGGTGGCTCAGCCTGTAATCCCGCGCCTTTGGGAGGCTGAGGTGAGTGGATTGCCTGAGCCCGAGGGTTCGAGACCCGCCTGGGCAACGTGGTGAGACCTCATCTCCACAATAAATAAACCAAAAAATTAGCCGGGCGTGGTAGCGCGCGCCTGTAGTTCCAGCTACTCGGAAGGCAGAGGCGGAAGGATCGCCGGAGCCCAGTGGGTCGAGGCTGCGGGGGCGGGAGCGGCCACTGCACTCCAGTATGGGCGACGGAGTGAGACGCCAACTCAAAAAAAGACTTTAAAATATAAAGAAAAAAATACGTATCTTAGAATGGATGAAATGTGCTAACAACAGCCAATCTGCAAGGTGCTTACCATGTGCCAGGATGGGGACTAAGCGCTTCCCAGACTCATTTAAGCCTCCTAAGAACACTACTAAGTAGATACCGTTATTCAACAATTCTCCAGAGAGGAAAAATAAAGTCGAGAGAGAGCGCGCTTAAGGGACGGGCCCCAGGTCACACAGACAGGTCCTCTCGGGATCAGGATCTGAACCCAAGTTAGCAGGTTCCAAAAGTCACATTGTAAATTGCTTGCCACAGGCGCTCAAAAAAAAAACGGGGGTCTGCGGTTACCATCGCTGTCATTATCATCATCATCGCCGTCATCATGGTAACCATTTCCCTACCAACGAGACGACAGTCTCTTAAGGTCAGGGACCTCCCTTCATCTGCCCCCTCCCCCAGCATCCCCAGCTCAGGGCTGCACTCAGAAACAAATGCTCAGGGTTCAAAGAATAAATCACCGATCGGTCTACACGCCCCCCGCCCCCGCCGCCCCCCGAAACTCCTAGTTAAAAAAAAGGAAGGAAGTGGTTCTACTCACCAGAGGTGAACAGACAGGTCCTGAGGAGGGCCCTGGGAACACAGACAGAGACCCGACTTAGGGCAAAGGCCCCCGCAGGACAACAGACAGCAGGACGTTGCATTCACTCATCCATTCGCCCTGCTAGAGCACTGACTGTTTTGTGCCAGCACTGTGCTGTCCACTGGAGATACAGTCTCAGCCTCTTGGGGGAGAGACGGTCCCAATATTATACAAAGCAGGGGTTATACCCTCACCTGTTTTTCTTTCACTATTTTTTTTTCTTGGAGTCAGGGTCTCACTCTGTCACCCAGGCTGGAGTGCAGTGGCACGATCACTGCCACCACAGCCTCGACCTCCTGGGCTCAGGCAATCCTCCCGCCTCAGCCTCTCAAGTAGCTGGGATGACAGGCGGGCACCATCACGCCTGGCTAGTTTTCTTATTTTTTGTAGGGATGGTGTCTTGCTATGTTGCCCAGGCTGGTCTCAAACTCCTGGGCTCAAGCAATCCTCCCACCTCAGCCTCCCACCTATTAATCACGGTCCTCAAGCTATGAGTGGTTTTCACATTTTTAAATGGTTGGCAAAAATCAAAAGAATACCTCCTGGCATGTGAAGATTACATGAAATTCACACGATGTTCATGAATTATGCTTTATAGGAACAAAGTCACATTCACTTTTTACAGATCACCTAGGGCTACTTTAGCACTATGGGCCGGAGCTGAGGCGTCATGAAAGAGAGATGTGGCCCCAAGGGGGAACGTATTCATGGCACTGTCTGGCACTTTACAGAAGAAGTTGGCCAATCCTGACCTAAATACAGGTGGAAGTGCTCACTCCCACTGCCTCACACCCATCCGGATTGGCTACTATCCGGAAAAAAAAATTAAAATATTTAAAAAAAAAAAAAACAACAGCTGGGCACAGTGGCTCATGCCTGTAATCCCAGCACTTTGGGAGGCAGAGGTGAGAG
>CAUYQG010126495.1:0-11755 GCA_963574415.1 Tarsius wallacei | reverse complement strand
TGAGTTGGAGTCTCACTCTGTCGCCCAGACTGGAGTGCAGTGGCCGCTCCCGGCCACCGCAGCCTCAACCTGCTGGGCTCCGGCGATCCTTCCGCCTCAGCCTTCCAAGTAGCTGGAACTACAGGCACGCGCTACCACACCCAGCCAATCTTTTGATTTATTGTAGAGATGAGGTCTCGCCAAGTTGCCCAGGCGGGTCTCGAACCCGCGGGCTCAGGCAATCCACTCATCTCAGCCTCCCAAAGCACGGGATTACAGGCTGAGCCATCGAGCCTGGCTCTGTCTCTATTTTTAAATGAGTCAGGCCTTATGTTCCATTGGGGTTAATGTTAAAGTTGACAGCAGAGGAGAAAAGTTGCAAACCAGAGAAGAACATGAAGACACTTAATGTCAAGAGTGAGAGAAAGGCCGGGTACTGTGGCTCGTACCTGCAGTTCCAGCTACTCAGGAGGCTGAGGTGGGAGAATCACTTGAGCCCAAGAGTTCAAGCCTGTAGTGAGCTATGATGGCGCTACTGTACTCCAGCCTGGGTGACACCCCATCTCTCTAAAAAATAAAAACAAAAAAGGAAAGAAAGAGAATGTATGATAAGTTGAAAACTCATAAGTTTGGATTTGGGGAATGTTCTCAATTAGATCAGAGACCTCTTTATTCAGATCATACAAGTTTTGGTTGGATAATATGTGACAAATCTTATTGTTATTCTGTCATTTCAAATGCCAGAGTTCCTGAGAGAGGGTCATAAATACATATGCCTAGTAACTTCCCAATTCTAAGTAATACTGTTTTGACTAACCAAAGCCGGTGTGTATCTACAATTCCATAATTGGAGTCCTCTGTCCTTTTATATTTTCCTTCAAACTTCCAAATTAAATAAATTCTACAAAGACACCTTACCTTCTCCATCATAGGAGGAAAGCATGATCATCATCCAGCACACTTGTTTCTTTGCTTGGTGTGGATGTGTATTTCCCTTCTGAATTAATTTCCAGATACTGTCACTAATTACAAGTAGGTTTATGGCACCATATTTTCACCACTGCACTCTATGCTTAATGATCTCCCTGGAGCTATTGTCCAGTTCTAACCTAATGAAAGACAAATAGATGCCAATGACAATATTTACCCAGTTAACATTTTGGTTTTGGTTTGGGCATTCCTCCATGGCATTTGACTTGCTATTTTGTATGTTGGTGGGTAGGAGGAGTAGAAGTGTCACAGAAGCCCTCTGTCTCATGGGCAACAACTAACAGGATAATTGGGTGGCAGATTCTCACAGGTGAGGGGAATGTTAGTCAGATGTTGGAAGTGTCAGTTGCCACCAGTTTGGATGCTGTTGAAAATCATCAAATGTAGCCACCTTCAACGTAATTCCCTACCTTTTCAAGAGAGCCATTCTCTGCTTAAAAATAACACTAGTGATAGGAGATGGGAAGAGGAATTTTTGAACGGCCCAATAAAAAATTGACCACCTGATTTAGAATACCAATTTGTGACTCTGATATAAATGGATAGCCCCCAGCCAGGTGCAGTGGCTGACGCCTGTAATCGCATCACTTTGGGAGGTCAAGGCAGGAGTATTGCTTGAGGCCAGGGGTTCAAGACCAGCCTGGGCAGCAAAGCAAGACACTGTCTCTAAAAACAAACAAACAAACAAACAAAAAGGAAAGAAAAAAAAGCTCCGAGACTTCATTTCTACAACAAAGGAACTGGATTGTAATTGTTTCTTAAGGTTCCTGTCAGTTCTGAAACTCTAGGTCTTGTTTTTTTTTGTTTTTTTAAAAAATATGCTTAATAATGTTTTTACTTTTAACATGACATGCTATACAGAATACAAGTGTGGCAGACAATTGGCATATCCCATAATATTTTGAGTAGCCTTTCTAAATTCATGAAATTATAGCATTATGAGTTCTTTCTTGCCAACTTAGAAGTCAGAAATCAGATTTTCAGCCTGTCTTGCAGCTAGGATGCTGGCATGTCACTAGGCTTGTAGGCTTGTTTAATCTAACGAATGTTTGCTGGACATCATTTGGGGATTGATCACTATCAGGAGACATGTTTTTCATGGATCTTCTATTTCCTTCAGTGACTGTGACAGTAGCGGGCTCTGGTTTTAGGAGTCAACCATATAGCATCTAATTCTTGATACAAAAGTGATATTGATCCTGGTGGCATTGATAGTTGGTGTACATTATTGGTATTAATGGTGGCAGATGTATTTGCGCTGTTTTCTCACCAGGCTAATTCTAGAACTTAGTGTTGGGATTTTTTTTTTTTCTGGAAACTTAGTCTTGAGCCAGCCCAACAATTCTGGAAGCTACTCAATATCGGTTTAATAAATTTCTTAGAATAGATACAGTGGATCCTAGTGTTTGTAGTCAAATAAGCCTAAGAACCCAGACTGGACAAATGTGTAAGTGATTTTTCTTAAAGTTCATACCTACCTCATTCTAATAATTCATTAATTTTAGTGAGAATGAACGAACTAGAAAAGTAGCCATAAACATGTATTTGCAAAACCTCGGATCAATAGTATTATCAAACATCTATTGATGATGCTTCTCAAGTCAGTTTCCTTTTTTAAAAAATGGTCCTATTTATGCTTTATCCTTCATATCCCAATGACTCAACTCTAGATAAACAGTTATCTCCAATGAAAATAACAACTCTGGGCATGGTGGCTAATGCCTATAATCCCAGCGCTTTGGGATGCCCAGGTGAGAGGATTGCCTGAGCCCACAGGTTCCAGACCAGCTGGGCAGCTTGTCGAGACCTCATCTCTACAATGAAAAAAAAAAAAAAAATAGGTGGATGTGGTGATGCATGTCTGTAGTTCCAGCTACTTGGAAGTCTGAGGCAGAAGGATTGCCTGAGCCCAGCAGGTTGAGGCTGCAGTGGCCGTGAGCGTGCCACTGCACTCCAACCTGGGTGACAGAGTGAGACTCCAACTCAAAAAGAAAAGAAAAGAAAAGAACTACACATTCATTTTTTGCTAACCAACAAGTGGATATTTAATTTAGTACACTGATGTGAATTACATGTAAAAAGAAAGAAAGATGCAGGTGAACCTAAGTGTTGAATTTATGTCTGAATTACCCGGTCTGTATAGTGGGCCTGGTTCATCATACTACTAAATTAAATTACTCTTCTTAGACAATATGCTTAATGTCTGTTGAACAGCTTTTTAACATTGTGAATTATACATTGTTTCCTTCATGTAAGTCTGCCCAAAGTTGGAGGTGAAAGCTATCAAAATAAAATGACAGTGGGAATTTTTTTTTCCCTCTCTTCTTTCCACTTTTTATCATGAACATAATCCAATTAACAAGAGTAAGTTTACTTAACATATATTATCATCTAAAGAATTTGAGAAGAAATAAAATTCTTTTTCAGTATTAAGTCAGTTCACCGCTAGCATTGATGACCCAACGTAGGAGAGATATGACATACTATTGTTCAGTGTTTTTTAAAATTTACATTGTTACCCATTAGCGACCTCTAAATGTAATGAAATAAATGTCATTAAAAGTCAGAGTGGGCTGGACATGGTGGCTCATGCCTATAATCTCAGTGCTTTGGGAGGATCGCTTGAGACCAGGAGTTTGAGATCAGCCTGGGCAACATAGCAAGATCCCATGTCTACAAAAATAGTAAATTAGCCAAGCCTGGTAAGGAATGACTGTAGTCTCAGCTGTTTGGGAGGGGGAGGTAAGAAGACTGATTGAGCCCAGGAGTTCTAAGTTACAGTGAGCTATGATTGCATCACCAAACTCCAGCCTGAGACACTTAGCCAGACCCTGTCTCAAAAAAAAAAAAGTTAGACTATATTACATGTAATAAGGTTAAGTATTTTTTTATGTAACTTATGTTTGTTTTGTGTGTATGTATATTATCTGTATATGCATTGAGCCACTATATAGAATGTAATTTTTACTGGGAGTCATTTCTTATTGAAAAAGTTTAAAGACCAAAAACTTACTTTTGGTCAGTTAATGCCATATTTTATTTTTAAAAACCTAAATTATTACAAATGTTTTTAGTCTTTTTGGTTTTCAAGATTGACTATGGCACAAATAGTCAGTAAATGTTACCTTAGGTTCTAGTTTGTACTACTAACTTATGTATTCAGATGACTCAATTGCATTAGTAGTTTACAAAAGTTTTTCCAAGTCTTTGTCCAGTGAGTAGTTCTGTTCAACCTGGCACTTAGCACAGTTTCTTCTTTGTTTTTTGTGTTTAATGAGTTGTGTAAATGAAAGAGTATGACCCAAATAAAAATAGTAAATGTCATTTAATTCCAGTGTACTATTAGGTATAATTCTTTTGTTTGTTTGTTTAGATGTCCTGTCCAGTTCTATAAAGAAAGAATTTTTTAAGTTGGTAGAAATGTTCTTCTAACTGGACTTGTGTTGTCGGATGAAATTTTGCTTTGTATTACTGGCTACTCAAGCCAGAGGACCAGGTACAATGACTCTTTTTTCAGTTCTCAGATTGTTCAGACAAACTTTCATCCTAGTTCAAAAGGATTTCTGTTTAGGAGATATTAAGATTTGAAACCTTTCCGAAATGACACTGAAATAATTTCATTTTCTAAGATTTTAGTGTCCTTAAAGAAATGAAGAGAAAAAAGAAATTCACCTTTGCTAAAAAGAAGGCATTACCTTCATTTTATCATTATATAATAAAAGACTTTCTTTTCTACCCTTTTTATTCACATGCATCATCTTTAGAGAGCTGTTTTTTCCAGGGAGCCCCAAATATGTCATGAAATGATGAATAATTTGAACACCCAGAGGCTTTGTAGCAGGAGAGATAAGTCCTTCGAGAGGATCAGAGGGTGTGACAGATACCAAACTCACTTCAAACTTTAGTGTTAGGAATCCAGACAAAAGGTTACCCAAACTTCTGGTTTTCCTGCTCATTTTTAAATATAATTTTATATTGGTGTTAATAATGGTTCAAATTAACAATAAAAATAACTTTTTTAAATTAACAAGGCTGTATCTCTAATTTGTTTTCTATTTGTTTTTTATTTCCTTTCCTGACTGGAAGTTAATCTTACAGTAGATTATAAACTGCAGTATAATTTCCTAATGTAGTTTCTAACACAGTGTCATCATTTATAGTTAGTCTTTATGATTCATGAAATATTATTTCGGAAGATTGTATCTAGAAAATGTAAGTTTGTAAAGTAGATTGACTAGGTGGTAATTGATTCATTAAAGGTTTTACTTTATGAGTGGTTAAACACATAGGTGTGATTTTCTCATCTACAATTAGGTATTTGTGTTCATTTATAAATAATATATTGATGATAGTTCTGAAGATCAGATAAAAGTAAAGATCTAAGAGCCATGGTCAGTTGGCAATGAATAAAGAAATAAATGTAATTTATTTTTATTATTTGTAGTTTATTTGCGAGTTTTCCTTCTCTTGAAAATTTATTTGTAACCTTCCTATACTTACAGCTCTTTTGTGGCCACTCATGGATGTTCACAGACATGTGCAGAGCAGAGAGGTTTGACTCACTGTATGTGCTTATGTGTTCCCAGCTGAGGTCTAATAAGGCAACATTTGCCTTCTTGTTTCAGCTTTAATACACTGAGCAAATTGTCATGATTCTGCGCTTTTCATTGGCAATTTTTGCTGCTTAAAGTGGCTTCCGAGTGTAATGCTGAAATGCTGTCTCGTGTTCGTAAACCCAAGAAGGATGTGATGGTGCCTATGGTGAAAATCTGTGTGTTAGATAAGCTTCATTCACGTATGAGTTATAGTGCTTTTGGCCGTGGGTTCAATGTCAATGAATCAACAATATATACTAATTAAGTTGTCTTTACACAGAAACACACATAAAACAAGGTTATATATTGATTAGTTGACAAAAGTGTCGTTGCTAGAGACTTTCAGGAAACTAACCCTGTATTTCCCTCAGGAGCAGTGGTTTGATATTTGCTCTTTCAATATTCGTACTGACTTTATAGAACATAACTACTGCAAATAATGAAAACCACTTGTATTAAGCAATCTGAAATTTGTTATAGTGAAATATGTTGAGAAAAAAGATTTAAACTGAAAGAATCAAATTTATATTCACTTTTAAGGGAACACATTTTTACAGAGTTGTAAGCATTCATTAATAGTATAATTATTTTGAAAGGTATTTTTCTCTGCTTCCTTTAGCCTTAAAGAGAGCATCATATGGCAATCGATGATTAAAGAGAAATAATGGAAAGTTTCCAGGTGATAATTTGCTGTTTTACTCATGGGTAAAACTAAAGGCTATTGTTAAAAAAAAAAAAACTCTTTTTACAAATCTCTATGAAAAAGCTTACTTCTTCTATAGTCAACATTATGAAAAATGGATTTAAAGTTAGATGCTGATGGATTGTACTAGTTGAAGAAGATAGCTGAGACTCCAGACCCTTAAGCTGCATATGAGAAATGGAGGCCTAGATCCATTCTGAACCTTGCCAAGTTTGGAGAACAAACTATTGGTAGTCAGGGCCTGAACTAACACTTCCTGATTCAGTCACGTGCTTCTCTTCTTCCTTGGGCTGTCTATTCTCCAAAACCCTATTGTCACACATCCTAAAATAACTGCCCAGTGATGACCACAAGTATGAAAAGATTTATTTCACATAATATATACTCATAAAAATAAATTAATCAAAATTTAATTTTTGATTTAATACAAAATTTAACACAACTTTTATTTAATAATTTCTTTTAATGTAATTAATAACAGCCATTAATTTAATAATTACAGTTGTGTATGACATTCATCCAGCTTCCAAGCTCTTGCTCTCAACCACAACATGCAGTGTTCTGATAACCTAGTCTTTGGTTTGTTTCCTTGTTTTTGAGTCAGAGTCTCACTCTGTTACCAAGGCTGGAGTGTGGTCCTACAATCATGACTCACCATAACCTCCACCTTGTGGGCTCAGGAAATTCTACTTCAGCCTCTGGAGTAGCTGGTACTACAAGTGCGCACCACAATTCTTGGCTAATTTTCTGATTCTTTTGTAGGAACAAGGTCTTGCTAGGCTGGAACCTAGTCTGCATGTGCTATATTCACGCAGGCCAAGAGCAGATTGCATTCACTAAAGATTGAATTCATTTCAACTTGGTTTCCCTATTCAATGATATATTTGGCATTTCCTGCTTACCCTTATCTCCTCAATTTGCTTCTCCTCCATCTTTGCCTATGGTTATGCTGTTTACTCAGGACAAAACCCTTGACATCATATAGTATTCCTGTCCTCCTCTCACATCCCACCCCATCAGCAGCTATGCTTTTAAAATACTGTCAGATTCTGACCACATCTGCACATTCAGTGCCACCATCCTGCTTTAAAATTTTATTTTTCACCCCGTTTTTTACATACATGTTTCTATGTTTCTGCCTTTGCTTCCTTACAGTGTACTTTCAACACATCAGTCATGGTGTTGTTTTTAAAACAAGCAGAACACATCACCCTTTCCTCAAAAACCTACGGTGAATTCTCATCTAACTCACAGGAAAAGCCCTTAATGGTGGCCTACTGTAAGGCCCGGGCTGGTCTCCTCACACACACACTCGTACCCACACCCCTGCTACCCTCTCCCTTGTTTGCTCTTTTCCAGATACACTGTTTCTCAAACAGGTGAAGTATAGTCTTGCTTTAGGACTTTTACATCTGCTTTTACCTCTGTCTTCTATCTGATCTTCCCCTAGGCAACCCCATGGTTTGGTCTATTTATTCCCCCTGGCCTGCCCTTGAAATTTGTCTTATCAATGATGCTTTTTTCCCAAATATCCTCTCTCTCCTTTCTCCTGGTACCGTTTCCTCTTGTCTTGCTTTATTGTTTTTCAAAGGACTTATCACATTCTTGTATATAATTGTTTAACATTGATCGGTCTTTCCACATTTGAACATAAGCTTTGTCAGGTCAGGCACATTATTTTGTTCCCTGCTTTATTCTGAGTGCCTATAGTACTTTGCACAGTGTAGGAACTCAATAAATATTTACTAGAAGAACAAGGTATCAATCATCAACAACTGCTTATTGACTGACTGCTCCCTGTCTTCAACATTTCATGGATTAAAGAAGGCAAATACAAATAACTTCAAGACAAGTGTGATCCTGCTGCAACCTCCTGTGTCTGTTCCATTGATCACCAGACATCTGGCTAACTAGGCAGGTGGTCTCTTCCTCATGATTCCATGTGCTTGGTAAGAGAGAAGAAAGGACTTTGCTTCTGTCAAGGACACACACAAAACTTCAGGACAATGAAAGATTTGATAAGTATTTTTGTGGCTAAGAGGATTTTAATTTTTGTGTAGGAAGGTGAAAACTTTCTAAGCAATTCTTAGGGTCCCAATGGGTTGATTATAGGTCACTATGCATTCAAAGTTTGACTTTTTATTTATTTTGGAGTTGCAGAGATATGAGCTTATCATTCACCAGGAGATTTGATTCAGGAGACTGGTTCAGCCTAAACCAGAATCTACCAGAATCTGTTTATTCCTTCAACCTAGTGTCCTATATATTCCTGAATATACTAGCCACAATAAATATAGACACCAGAAATATAGCACCAGGCTTCAAGGAACACAATACCTTGTGGTATATAGCCATGCTGATTGCTTAGTGTGTTGTCTCACTTCTATGAAAGTTCACCTAAGAAGACAAGTTAAGAACAGAAAATTGACTGGGCACGGTGGCTCATGCCTATAATCCCAGCACTTTGGGAGGCTGAGGTGAGAGGATTGCTTGAGCACATGGGTTCGAGACAAGCCTGGGCAACATGGTGAGACCTCGTCTCTCCAATAAATAAAAAAAAATTAGCTGGGCGTGATAGCACACACCTTTAGTTCTGGCTACTTGGAAGGCTGAGGCAGAAGGATCGCCTGAGCCCAGCAGGTCAAGGCTGCAGTGGCCATGAGCGTGCCACTGCACTCCAGCCTGGGTGACAGAGTGAGACTCCAACTCAAAAAAAAAAAAAGAACAGAAGGTTGCCAAATAAATATTCAGAGCAAATTAATATGGCCAACTTTTTTACTAGGAGAGCAAAAATGTTCATTTTAATTGAATAAGGTATATAAAAAAATTTTATTTTCCATGTTCCTTTTTTTTTTTTTTTTTGGCCAATTAGCTAAAATATTGGCTTATATCAAGCATGTTACAAGGTGATTGAGGAGATTCAAGCCTTTTGCTTGTTGTAACAGTTATATTCAAGTCATGTTTCCATGGTACACCTTGGCTTTGGATGGAAATTGGACATAATTTCTGATTTTCTTTATCTTGTTATGTATCAAACTCTTAGGATGTGTTACTTCCAACATGGTAAACTTATTCAAGATAGATTGAGTTTTACATTTTTACTTCAGTGGGTCATTTTTACTCTGCCTTTTTCTTAAATTTATTTGAAATAATCCTCAAAGGACTATGGAAATAAAGGAAGGCAAGTCCTCATTGAGCTCATGAATCATGAGCAGCTGGCAATTGATCTTAATGGATAAGGGTTTCTACGGCAGACTGGAGGACGAGGTGGCATTCCAGGAAAGGAAGCCCTTGGGCTTCAGAGCTTAGAAAGGGGAGAACATGAAGCCCAGTTTGTGTAAAGTATAAAGTATAGACAACAAAGTATCAATTAAATACTTCTGTACCTTGAAATCCTGGCTGGGCAATGTAGTATATGTAATAAATAATGAGACGCTCCTTGAGGGTGAGTATAGCAATAAGACTGAAGAACAAGAGACTGAAAACAATTCAAATGTTCTTCCCTATCACATTGGTTAAGTACATCATGGTACAGCTATGTAATGTGATACTATTCACCAGTTAAAACATTATGTATATATGTATATTATATTGCATATTATATATATCATACACACACACACAGAGTCATGCTCTGGGTAATGACATTTCAGTTAATAATGGACCATATATATGACTGTGGTCACATAAAATTATAATACCATATTTTTACTCTATCTTTTCTGTTTAGATACTCACCATTGTGTTACAAATGCCTACAGTATTCAGTAGAGTCACACAGTAACATTCTGTAGAAGTTGGTAGTCTAGGAGCAAAAGGATATGCTATATAACCTAAGTGTGTAGTAGACTATGCTATTTAAGTACCTTCTGTGATGTTCACATAATGACAAAATTGCCTAATGACCCATTTCACAGAAAGTATCTCAGTTAAGTGATTCATGGTGTGTTTGTATGGTGTGTGTGTGTGTGTGTGTGTGTGTGTGTGTGTGTGAGTGAGAGAGAGAGAGAGAGAGAGAGTAAGAGAGAAAGAGAGAGATAGAGACATCATCTATCTACAGCCAAAGATTTAATTATGTAGTAACTAACAGGATGGTAGGTCCAATATAAAAAAAAGTGTAGAATAATGGAAATATTTATAGTCACTAAAAGAAAGAATGTTAGAATGTAATTGCTACAAAACTAAACTGTTTATTGCTGAACAGGTAATAAAACTATAACCTTCGAGAATCATTTGTATTGTCATTAATTTTCTATAAGTGAAATACTTTAATCCAGAAATTGGCAAACTTTACCTGTAAAGTAGCAAATATTTTAGACTTTATGGTCCATATAAGGTCTCTGTTATATATCCTTTTTTTGTTTGTTGGTCGGTTAGTTTTGTTTTTATTTTTGATAGATTCTTTTTATTTTTATTTTTTTGAGTTGGGGTCTCAAAATTGCCCAGGCTGGAGTGCATTGGCATGCTCATGGTCACCCCAGTACCAACCTGCTGGGCTCAGGAGATCCTTCTGCCGCAGCCCTCCAAGTAACCGGAACTACAGGCATGCACTGTCACACCCGGCTAATTTTTCATTTATTGTAGAGATGAGGTCTCACCAAGTTGCTCAGGCTGTTCTCAAACCCGTGGGCTCAGGCAGTCCCTTCACCTCAGCCTCCTAAAGTGCTGGGATTACAGGCTTGAGCCACCGCACCTGGCCTGTTTTTGACAGATTCTTAAATATGTTAAAACCATTATTGTGCTTATGGGCTATACAAAAACAGACTGCTGTCTCAATTTGACTCACAGACTATAGTTTGCAGATTCCTGATTAAAACTCTAACGATAGTGACTAATAAAACAAAGAACTTACCCTAGGAAATTAAATAATCCTTGGGTGAGCTAGTTAGTGTTTCTTCATGTCATCCAAAAGACATATGTTGTTCTTTCATCCACTTGCTGGTTTTGGATATGGATATATGTACACACACATTTTTTTTTCTTAACAGAGGTGTCTAAGGCTATGAAAGTATTTACTAGGGGTGTATGAGTCTAGTCAATGGATCAGTTAAGTGAGGGAAGCCAATGTTAATCAAATGATTATAGAATCAAAGGTACCATTTTATTTTATTTTATTTTATTTTATTTATTTATTTTATTTATTTATTTATTTTTTGAGTTGGAGTCTTACTCTGTCACCCAGACTGGAGTGCAGCGGCCGCTCCTGGCCACCGCAGCCTCGACCCGCTGGGCTCCGGCGATCCTTCCGCCTCAGCCTTCCAAGTAGCTGGAACTACAGGCGCGCGCTACCACACCCAGCTAATTTTTTTGATTTATTGTAGAGATGAGGTCTCGCTTGCCCAGGTGGGTCTCGAACCCGCGGGCTCAGGCAATCCACTCACCTCAGCCTCCCAAAGGCGCGGGATTACAGGCTGAGCCACCAAGCCCGGCTCAAAGGTGCCATTTTAATTGTGTCCAGTTCCATGAGCGAGAGATGGGGTGGTGCTAT
>CAUYQG010126494.1:0-19891 GCA_963574415.1 Tarsius wallacei | reverse complement strand
GCGATCCTTCCACCTCAGCCTTCCAAGTAGCTGGAACTACAGGCGTGCGCTACCACGCCCGGCTAATTTTTTGATTTATTGTAGAGATGAGGTCTTGCTTGCCCAGGCGGGTCTCGAACCCGCGGGCTCAGGCAATCCACTCGCCTCAGCCTCCCAAAGGCGCGGGATTACAGGCTGAGCCACGAGCCCGGCTAGAAACAGAATTTCAATGAGGTTATGCCACTCAACATTTGAACTCACATTTGACTGCAAAGGTTTTGCTATGTCTACTAGACTGTGCCTCTCAGTCAGACTAAAGGGAGTGGCTATAGATTTAAGAGTATTGGCAGACACATTACCTGAAGAATAAATGTTTTGGGGGCCCTTTTTTTTTTGAGTTGGAGTCTCACTCTGTCACCCAGACTGGAGTGCAGTGGCACACTCCCGGCCACTACAGCCTCGAACTGCTGGGCTCTGGCAATTCTTCTGCCTCAGCTTCCAAGTAGCTGGAACTATAGGCATGCGCTACCACGCTGGCTAATTTTTGATTTTATTGTAGAGATGAGGTCTTGCCAAGTTGCCCAGGCGGGTCTCAAACCTGCGGGCTCAGGCGGGGGTTCATTTTAAAGTAAATAAATGCAGTCCCCAAATTAGATGATGATGATAGCAGCTAACACTTATTAAGCACTTGCTATATCTGAGCAGTCTTCTAAATGCCTTGCCTATAATTAACCAATTTAATCTTTACAACAACCCTACAAAGCAGGTATTCTTAATATTCCCATTTTATAGGATCTGTAATAAAGGTAAGAAAACTAAGGCACAGAAAAATTAAGTAACTTGTCTAATAAGTGACGAAGCCTTACAAGCTGGCTTCAGAGTCCTCATCCTTAACGCCTGTGGGAAATATGGAAGAACAGAGTTTTAAACTGGGTAGGAGTTGAATCCCTAAAGTCCCTTCCAACGACGTGATTCTCAGTACCTTGGATAGAGGTCCAAATAGAACTGTCCCAATACTTCTCCTGAAGCTTTATCCTTCACAGTATAAAGTGTGACACTTTTATTCCAAACATGAGCATCTGACACTTGCTCAAATGAAAGTCCCAACAGCTCCTGGTAGGTGTTGAGCAAGCCTTCAGTGACCACCTCAATTGGGAAGTATTCCTTGAGGAATTCTTGGTCTATGGAGTACTTGAGTTCTTCTGTCTGAGTCATGTAGTAATGCAGATCCCAGGCATTGATTTTGCCATCGTATTCAAAGCCTCTTTCTTCACATTCCTTTTTCTTCAAATTCAAAATAAACTCTCGTTCTGCCTCACCCAAGGGTTTCAATTTCTGGCTCAAATCATCTGTGAAGGAAGTGGGAGAAGTTAGTGATCTCTTGCTCTTAGGAACAAACACTCAGGTACCACTTGTGTCTGAGCATGTGCTTCCTCCTTTATAGTTCTCCCTACATGTAAATCAGGAGGAGAGAGAAGGAAGGAGGGAAGGAGTGAAAAAGGAAATCAGGTAGGAGCTGAATCTCGAAAGTATGATTTTCTCTTTGGGGTGATTTTTACAAAATTTTTTTTAAGTGTTTAAAATGCTTGTAAGTTGAAATTGTTTATTTTACTTATAATAGAACAATATTTAACATCACAGCACATAAACATTTTTTTCAGTTGTCTTCTCCAATTTTTAAAAAAAATCTAATTTTCTAACCTTAGTGAATCAAGCTCACCATAATGAATCATTTTTAATGATTAATTCTAAACCATGATTTTGCAACATGCAGCATTACTGCACCTTAAATTCACTTTAGTATGAAACTATTTTAATATTGTTTTGAAACCATTATAAACTATAACTTGATTTAACTTTTTAAAAAATGAAATTATTTTAATAAAAAGAATAAAAACTGAATTTATTGCAAAGCAACAATTTTCTTTTTCTTTTTTTGCATTTTATTTATTTTTACAATTTTTTTATTTTAAAGATGTGGGGTACAATTAAGTATTGGGTACATAAGTGGTCTAGGTACAGGTGAAGTTTGGGCCTCCCATTGGCCCTCACTTCATCTGGATTATTTTAACACCACCAAAGCCAGTCCGCGACATCCTCACAGCATCAACAAAGCTGAAATTTATCTCAGAGAACTCTGATTCAAGAATGTTATCATTCAGGGAACAACACAATAGTGAAACTAAACTCATGTACATGATTCTTCTTCAGTGAGGTTAGTTAAGCTCCTAAGAAAGCCAGGGGAAATAAATCAGATGTGTCCTGTGGTCAATATTGCCTAGAAATTGCTCAACACATTTGACAGCTATGGACTTAGTTTCTCACTGTCCCATTCCTATGAAGGTCTATTAGGACACAGCAATTCCAGTTTTTAGCAGCAAAAACTTCTAGGTATCACAATTTATATGCTGTGGTCAATGTTTTGTTTTGTTTTTTTGAGTTGAGGTCTCACTCTGTTGTCCAGGTTAGATTGTAGTGGCGTGAGCAAGGCTCACTGCAGCAGCCTCAACATGGGTTCAGATGACCCTTCCGCCTGCCTCAGCTTCAAGTAGCTGGGACTACAGGCAAACACCACTACACTCAGCTAATTTTTTGTAGAGATGAGGTCTTGCTATGTTGCTTAGGCTTTTCTCAAACTCCTGGGCTCAAGTGATCCTCCCTTCTTTGCCACCCACAGTGCTGAGATTATAGGCGTGAGCTACTGTGCCCAGCCAACTTTTGACTTTACTGCATTTGGTTAAATGAGCATGCTCTTATATATTTATTTTTCACAGCTTGTTACATTTGTTAAGACAAAAATGTGCTTGGCTCTGTAAGAGACATGGCAGTTTGGGAGGCAGCGCCACAGTGGGGGTAGTAGCCCGAAGAATGCTGTTAAAAGAAATGGGGAAACTCATGAAGGATACAAAGAGATATAGTTTCAATTAGGCCTGTGAGAGAATATGTGAATACAGGTAGTGGGAGGACAGTTTGCAAGGGAATACGCCAACTTTAAATTAGAAGGAAAACGCCTTTAAGTTAATCAGGTGGTTACTAAGGAAACCTTCCGTATATGTAGTCACCATTGAAGGACGCATTTTGTTTAAACCTTTTAACTCTGAACCCTCATCCCATACAACATGTAGCAGACTTTATGGCAATTACCTCTTCACCGTCATTTCTACTAAGTCCTACTATTTATCATACTGCCCAATATTGGCTAGTTATTTCATATATGTCTCATGAATGAATAAATGAACTAAACAATAACAAACACCTACCACTTAGGGAGGACCTGCTACATGTCGTATATGATTCCAGCATATATAATGATAAGCCAAGTAATGCACTGAAGACACAGTGGAGTAAATTTAGGGCTAAAGGCTGATTTTAACCCATTATTATTTTTCAACTTTATTGTGCTAATAAGAGGATATCAAAACAATAGACTAAATACTTTGACAAGTTGTTGAAGGTGAATACAGTTTGAAAGAAGCTAGTGAGAAAAGTAAAAAAAATCATACTTTGTTGACTCTCATTATAGATAATTACAAGGAAGACTAGTATCATTACCATGGTTAAAGTTATAAAACCATTTTCATGTGAAAATGAAAGAAAAACCAGAGGAACTTCTGGGATAGTGACATCTAGACTGGGACAGGGATCAGGAAGAATGCCAGTGTCTAAATGTCATGGACATAAGAACCATGGTTATTACAAGATTTATGATTTAAAATATTTAAGTTTTTAATTGAATGTGAATATAGTTATTAGACAATAGTTTTGATTGATATTATTTTACATTACCATCATGTATTAACGAGTGGTTTCTGGAATATAAAATGTTTACTTTTTGTTCATATATGTTCTATTTTCATTTACATCATATTTGACAGCTTATTTCATACAAATTCATAAGTAATCATGCTATGACTACCAAATACCTAGTGACAGTGTGAATAAAGCCAATAACTTTTATTACTCTGTTAGGAGCCTTGATGTCATGTTGGGAATTAGCATAAAAATCCCAAGATATAAAATAGAACAAAGTAAGGACTATAATCGTAATATAATCAATGAGCAGTCTCAGTACTAAGCATAGCATCTAACACATAATAGGCGATCAATACATTTCTCTTGAATGAATGGAACATAGGATGTCCTCAAAGGCATATTAGGTTCTGAGGCCCTCTGTCAAGTTGCTGTGATACAGCAAAACAGTCAGAGAAAAAAAAACAAACAAACTGAAACCATACAACTGATTAAAACAAAAAAAGAACAAACCTAGAAAGGTTGTCACGCGACCTGTGCTCTTTGCCGTGTTCAGTTCAAGGACAAAGTCAGCATGTGTGCTATAGCCAAGAAGTTTGGCCACTTTGGCCCGCAGTGGGAGTAGCTGCTGCAGAATTATGGTGTTTTCCTAATAAACAACAACAACAACAAAGGTTTATCATTAATTGAAAGGAAGAATCATTATATGTATTTTTGGGTTTGTAAAATTGTCAAATATTTTTAGACCATCTTCTGGTTCCATTTCAGTGTTATAGGCTTTTTAAAACTTCATGATACAATTATATTTCTGAACTAATTTATGACTTTTTAAACCTCAGGAGACAGCTATGAGGTCTTAATAAAATTTGAGGTGCTATTAACTTAGAGTGAAAATATATTCTTGAGGACTATAGTGATTCCACATTTATTCTCATTGACACAATTACACTATATGATCCAGCAATTCCACTCCTCAGTATATACCTAAAAGATCTGAAAGCAGAGACTCGAGTGGATAGCTGCACACCCATGTTCACAGCAGAATTACTTACAATAGCAAAAGATGGAAGCAACCCAGTGTCCATGGCCAAAAGAACGGGTAAACAAAATGTATATACATGCAGTGGAACGTAATTCAGCCTTAAAAAGTTAGGAAATTCTGACACATGATAAAGATGGATAAAACTTTAGGACATAAGTGAAATAAGCCAGACACAAAAAGACAAATATTGTATGATTCCACTTACATGAGGTTCCTAGAGTAGTCAAATTTATAGAGACAGAAGGTAGAATGGCCATTGCCAGGGGCTGGGGAAAGTGAGAGATGGGGAGTTAGTGTTTTATGAGTACAAAGTTTCAGGTGAGGAAGACGAAAATGGTCTATAGATAGATAGAGGTGATTAACTTCAGAACAATATGATTTACAATGTGAATATACCAAATGCTATGGTCTGAATGTCCCCCAAAATTCATGTTTTCAAACTTAATCCCTATTATGGTGGTATTAAGAGGTGGGGCCTTTTGGAGAAGTGATTAAATCATGAGGGCTCTGCCCTCACAGATGGATTAGTGCCTTATAAATGGGCCGGTGGGAACGAGTTTAGGTCCTTTCAGCACTTCCATTTTCCGCCATGCGAGGCCACAGCAAGATCAACCTCTTGAGACAGTGAATGCCTTGATCTTGGATTTCTCAGCCTTCGGAATTGTGAAAAATAAATTTCTATTGCTTATAAATTACTCAGTCTGTAGTATTTTGCTATAGCAGCAGGGATGAATTATGACACCATGGAATTCTACATATAAAAATGTAGGTGTGGGGTACATGTGGGGACTTGCTACATAAGTAAGTTGTGTGAAGGTAAGGTTTGGGCTTCTAGCAAGTCCCCTCTCCCCTGGTAGTGGACATGGTACCCAATGGGTGGTGGTGTGTCCCTTATCTCCCTCCCCCTCCTCCCTCTCTTCTTTGACAGTGCTCAGTGTTTGTTATCCCCACCTTTGTGCGTCTGTGCCCAATGTTAAGGACCCACTTATGAGTGAGAACATGTGATGTTTAGGTTTCTGTGTCTGTGATCGTTCACTTAGGATGATGGTCTCCAGCTGCATCTATGCTGCTGCAAAGGACAATATTTTGTTATTTATGGCTGCGTAGTATTTCATCATGTATATATACTACATTTTCTTTATCCAGTCCACTTTTGATGGACATCTGGGTTGGTTCCGTGGCTTTGCTATTATGAATAGTGCTGCAATAAACATATGTGTGCAGATGTCTTTTTGGTAGAGTGATTTCTGTTCCTCTGTGTTGCCAGATGTGGGATTGCTGGGTCGTATGGTAGCTCAATTTTTAGTTCTTTAGGAAAACGCCACACTACTTTCCACAAAGACTGAACCAGCTTAAATTTCCACCAACAGTGTAGAAGTGTCCTCTTTCTTCCAGTCTCACCAACTTGCTGTTTTTGACTTTTTAATGAGAGCCATCCTGACCAGTGTGAGGTAGTATCTCATTGTAGTTTTGATTCAGCAAATTATTTATAAACCAATTTCTAAGGAAGATCACACACTGAGGTCAGACTACCAGGGTTCACAATTTGGCTTTGGGCAACAACAACAACAACAACAACAACAAATTCTGGCCTTGGGCAAATCCCTTAACCTTTCTGAGCCTCACTTTTCTCATGTGTAAGATGTGGTGGCTCAGCCTGTAATCCCAGCACTTTGGGAGGTTGAGACAGTGGATTGCCTGAGCCCGCAGGTATAAGACCAGCCCAGGCAACCTGGTGAAACCTCGTCTCTACAATAAAATAAAAAATAACTGGGTGTGGTAGCGCACGTCTGTAGTTCCATCTACTCGGAAGGCTGAGGCAGAATGATAGCTGGAGCCCAGAAGGTTGACGCTGGGGTGGCTATGAGTGTCTGTGCCACTGCATTCCAGCCTGGGCGAAGGAGTGAGACTCCAACTCAAAAAAACAAAAACAAAAACAAAACCATGTAGAGAATAAAAGTACCCATTTATGAAGATCCAAATGAGAATATATGTAAAGTGCTTAGAAAAATGTCTGGCACAAAAGCAAACACAAACTATCTGTTATCATTATTTTAAAACTGGAATGGAAACATAGAAAAGAGGAACACATAATTCTCCAAATTCTAATATTCACTAGCTTGAATTCTTTTTTCATCTTTTTCAGTTTCTCCAAAGCGCCTCTCTATACTGCCAATTTCCTCCCAATATCTGTCCTCCCTCCTCCCTCCCTCCCTCCTTTCCTTTCTTTCTTTGTACTAGAACTCTCTGAGGTTTTGCAAGACACATGGTTACCCAGTCACTTTTCCCAGCCTTCCTCAAAGCTAGTTGTGGCCATGTGATGCACAATGGGACAAAGGGATATGAAAGAAGTGATGAGTGAAATTTCTGAGTCATCTTTTATAGATCCTTGCCTTGCTACCTCTGACCTAAAGGTGACAATGGGGACCCTGGAAGTCATACACTGAGGATGGCAGAACTGTCCTCCAGCTCTGGACCAATCACCTCTCAACTGACAGTTGCAAGAGAAAGAAATTAAAAAAAAAATTATAGTAAAATCTGCCATTTTAGTCATTTTTTAGTGTACAATTCAGTGGCATTAATTATATTCACACTGTTGTCCACCATTACTACTGTTCTAAAAATTTTTTTCCATTTTTTTTGTTTTCCCCCAACAGAAACTCTGCAACCATTGACAATTAATTCCCCAGTCTCCCCTCCCCCCCCATTATAGTAATCTCTAATCTACTTTATGGAGAGAAATAACTTTTATCTTATTTGAGTCACTGTGCTTTTGGCTGACTTTTGTGAAGTCCCTTAGCCTGTACCCTGACATATACAGAGACAAATACAAAGAATATGGTACTGCTGTAACACAAAGGAAAGGAAGACGAGGACACAGACACTGCAGACTGGGAAGCTGGTGATCCTCATTAGATCATGGATAACATTTGGGAAAACTGCTGCTTGTCCTAACTTAGAAGGCAAGCTATGTACCTACTGAGTCATTTTTTTTTTGAGTTGGAGTCTCACTCTGTCACCCAGGCTGGAATGCAGCGGCATGCTCACGGCCACCCCAGCGTTGACCTGCTGAGCTCTGGGGATCTTTCCACCTCAGCCTTCCAAATAGCTGGAACTACAGGCCCACGCTACCATGCCCGGCTGACTTTTTTTTTTAATTGTAGAGACGAAGTCTTGTCAAGTTGCCCGGGCTGGTCTTGAACCCACAGGCTCGGGCAATCCACTTGCATCGGCCTCCCAAAGTGCTGGGATTACAGGCTGAGCCACCGAGCCCGGCCATGAGTCCACAACTCTAGAGGAATTGTTTGGGAAAAATAATAATGTTGACATGTGTTTGTTGGTATTTGTTGCTTTTAGAAAGATGACATGAGAGAGATGTGCTCAGGTGAGAACTGGTCAGTTTGCAAAGATGGAAGGGAAGGAATTCTGTTAAGGGAGGTTCTGCCTATGGTCTGGGGCTTCAGATGGCTGGAAAGGCCAATTGCTCCTGTGCTCTTAACATTAGGAGAAAAGAATGCTGCTCAGAGTTACTGAACTGGAGAGATTAATTTGAGAATGCTGCCTTCCTCCTCAAGCCTATTGTGTCAGAGGACCTGAAAGCAGACCTCAATAAATGGAAAAAGAATTAGATAAACAGAATATAAAAGCCAGTATTTAAGATGTGGCAAGTTTAAGAACTATGACCAAAAGTGAAATTTGGGTATAGTCACTTTAACATGCATCTCACTGGAAGCAAAGACAAGAAACCTAAGTTTTTGAGGGAATTTTATTACCAAAGATATCATACATCGGGCCCAAAGATATCATACATTGGGCCTATAAAAGTCTGTGATTATTTGATCCCTAAAGCAATCCTTGGATTTCTGTCTTCAGCAGGAATCTATATCAGTAGTCCCCCAAGATATAATCATTAAGGATAATAGACAGGGAAAGAAGTTCTTCAGGCGAAACAGGGGACATGGAATACATTTGATACAGGAATTCTTGCCAGAAAGCAGACTCAAATAAATCCAATGGACTAACCAAGAAAAGTCACCATAGTTCAGAATCCTCACAATTTCTGTCAGTTTTTGAAAACAGATATGGGCCTGCTATTTCCCATTCTTTCTTTTTCCAAATGGGGATTCTTAGTATGGTCATTCTGTTCCTATTCCATCACTGGGACTGTGTGTTGGGGGTGAGATGCTGATAACTTGTCTTTCCTTTAATAGGTTGCTAGATCATGAAGCTATAACTGGGGAGGACTATGTATCACCCAGAGATCCTGGTCTTTGAACTCAAGGCAGGAACTGGTTAGGAACTGACAAATGGTGAATGTTTCCTATGTGTGGGGGGAAAAAGGTTCCTCATGGTTACTTGGATAAACAGAGAGGCAGACTATGGTGAAACCAGCTAGTTGACTATAAGAATCCATTTCTGATTCTTACTTTTTTTCCTTTTAATAATAGAACCCTATAATCCCAGCACTTTGGGAGGCTGAGGTGAGAGGACTGCCTAAGACCGTGGGATCAAGACCAGCCTGGGCAACATGGTGAGACCTCGTCTCTACAATAAATCAAAAATTAGCCAAGCATGGTAGTACGTGCCTGTTGTTCTGACTATTTGGAAGAGTGAGGCAGAAGGATTGCCTGAGTCCAGCAGGTCAAGTCTGCAGTGGCCAGGAGCGTACCACTGCACCGCAGCCTGGGTGACAGAGTGAGACTCCAACTCAAAAAAAAAAAAAAAGAAAAACCTAAGCTGAGCAAATGCCTGTCAACTAAAGACTACATTTCCCAGCCTCCCTTGCAGCTAGATACAGCTATATGATGAAATTGGGGTCAAATGAGGTGGAGTTGATGTAAGTCATTTCCAGGTTTTTTCCTTAAAGATACTTGTTCTGTACTTTCTTTTTCCTCCTTCCCAATAGGCTGGGAATTGGCCATTCCAAGGAATGAACTTGGAAGTCACTTGCTGGGGACAGATGTCTTAACAGTTCTGGATTGTTGACTTAGAAGAGGGACAATGTCTAGTTTATGTCCTATTTTCATTAGAATAGCTTAGTCTGGCCACACTGAGCAGTTTGCCAATGAGCAGCAAAAACCTAAAAAGCCAAGTCTAAGGAATTAGAAACACAATGCACACATAAATAGGAACATCAGCCTCTGAACTGACTTTAACATTGGTAAACAGCACAAACCTTTTTCTTAAAATCTTTCATTAAAAACAAAAGAATGACAGACATTTAAAATACCTCTTTGCATCTTGTATTAAAAGCCATTTCCATCCTTCTTCTGGTTTCAGGGTCACAACATTTCTTCATTACAGGAAAATAGTGTGGATATTTTAAAGTAATTTTATACTTGTCATCATCTGTCTTTTCTAAACTATCAATGAAATCATCAGGAAGAGCACCTGCAAAAAATCATTTTCCTCATACATCAATTTTTCCACTTATTATTGGTTTATTTGGCACTGGCACGGTGCCTTTGAATAGCTCTAGGAATTTTTGTGGGATAATTGAAATTTAAGTAAAATAATGACAATTCTTATAATTTTGATGTTGTTGGAAAGGGGATGGTAGCCAGAGGCCAGGTGGTTCAGGAGATGGTAATTCAAAACATGAAAAGGCTTCAGTGGGCTTGTGCAGATGGTGTTTTAATGGAGAATAAGCACAATTAAGCCAAGAAAGACCCAGAGCAGAATAAGAACACACTGGTTTAAGATATAACATAGAAGATACCACAAGGCAGAAAAAATTCCAAGGCAGTGAAGACACTTAAACACCAGCATAAGTTACAAAAAAAGATTATAAAAAGAAAGAGATTATGAAATCACTTCTGAACTGTCTCTAGAAATAGTATACACTCTTATTAGCCAAAAATCTAACTTTAGCTGGTTTGGTTGTCTTTTCTGTAGAAGAGGAGGTGGAGTTAGGTACTGAATCATTTTTAAAAAATAATTCTGTGAACTTTGATTTAGGTTTTGTATCTTGAAAATGAAGCAAACTGTGGGATGACATTATTTATCTAAATTATGTGGTTAACTTAGAAAAAGAACAACATTTACCAAGTTCGGCCTTGGAAAATACAAGGAAGGTATCATCCTCGTTGAGGTTTCTGTTAAAGTCAATACATAGCTCACTCATTCTTTTCTTCATTGATTTGATTTCCTGAAATGAAGACAAAAATATAAGACATTAACAATTTAAAAACTTTCATTTTTACTGTTATCAGTCAAGTAGGTTTCACTTTTATATGAGACTGACTTTTGTGCCCAGCCCTCAGGAAGTACTTTTATAGAGATGCGCTTGATAAGATAGCTTCCTGCAATTTTCTGTCATGTCTATGTGTATCTGTGTGTAGCACTTACAGAAAGGCAAGCTTGGTGATGTGTTAGAAATCAGTTGTAAATTTGAAGAACTAAATCAATTTAGGAGGTATAGTAAAAGCAGTCTCTGACACACAGAACACACACAAGATAACAGTTGCACAGTAAATGAACAAATCTAGTAGCCTATTACCGATTAGCATATTTCTAACATTTTCCAATTCAAAATTTTAGTTCAGTAATCAGTATATCTGGTTGTGAAGCAAACCAAGAGATAAGTACTGAGCAACTAATTCTATGGTTACTTTGGGGAAAAAAGTGATGTCTTTGTATAACAGAGTTTTTGTAAACAAACGTGATTTATGGACCCTAATGGTTGCATAAAATATATTAGGTGGGAGATCAAAGGAAGCAATAAGAAGGAAATCACAAGAAAAAGCATAAAATAATGTTATTAATTGCCCCATTCTTCTTACAACGCTAGACAATGCAACTTACTTAAAACACACTGGTTCTCAAAGTGTGGCCCTGACCAGTAACATCAGCATCACTAGGGAACTTGTCAGAAATGCACATTTTTGAGGTATCATACTAAGTCTACTGAAGGGCAAACTCTTGGGAATTGTGCCCTGTAATTAGCATTTTCACAAACCCTCCAGATAATTCCAATGCATACTAAATTTGAGACTACAGACTTAACACATACTGTTCAGTGTTGTTTTTGGATGCTCTGGTTGTTTTCTCAATCACTTTCCACCTCTGCCCCACTCTATAGCACCCATGTAGTTCCGATAGGACCTAACCCTATAGGTAAAATCACTCCATCTCCACTGCCCTAGTGACTGGTTCAGATAGCCTAGGCCTGGTAGTCTACTGACTAAAGGTGGATTCAGAGTTAATCATAGGATCTACTCTGGGTCATTAAGACATAAGAGGAGGTTTGATGGGAACTTCTCTATGTCTTTCTGAATGATGGAATTTTTATATATATATAGCCATTTTATAATGAAAGGAAACCAGCCTTTAGATAACACTAACACTGAGGAAGAAAGAGTATGGCCAATCATACCACTGTGCATCTAGATCAAATTAACCCGTGAAGCCCTTCTATTCTTGGACCTTCCACTTATAAAGCAAATAAACCACTTGCTTAAACAGGGATTTTTTTTTAGCTTAGCTTCAAGCAAATGCATCTTAACTAATATGATGTTCTGCTCCAAACAGAATTGAGGATTGACCAGGAAGACAAAGGGTCAAGTAAGCGAGATCAGTCACATTTCTTCTCTAACTAGGATGAAGAGGAGACAACCTGATCAAAGAGCTTAGGTGGGAGAAAGGTGCCCATATCTCAATGGTGCCTTCAGTTATGTCTACCATGCTGATATCCCTTAATTTGGATTTCTTTCCAAGTTATTTCCAGTTCTGCTAGCTAGAAGACTGACCTGGAAATAAATCATAGATTATACTTCAAGAACAAAGAGGTTAATTCCACAGCTAAGTTTATTTCTGAATCTGGAAGACCTGACTAGCATTAAACAAAGAAAAAGATTGAGAGGCATTTTTCAACAGTTATTCTCTCTTTTCTTTTATGTATTAATCATAGGGTGTTCCACTCCAAAGTGCTGGTTTGGAAACTTCTCATCAATAAGGATTTTATTCTCAGTATGACCAAGGGAGTGAGAATACAAATCAACTATTAAGACCTGGAATCAGCTCTTAAAGGATGTAAAAATAGAGCAGGGAAAATAAGCCCATCACACATGAAAGTAATAAAACTTGAAAAAGATTAAAGAAATATTAAGTTATCGGTTGTCTGTAAGTCACCATAAGGTTAACAAGAGTTGTAGAATTTAAAACCATTGAGTACGAAATACGCTGTAAATGGATTTGTATTATGGGTTATTTTATTACGACCCATCTGTCTCCCTATTTCCTGGTTTTTGTAGTTCAGGTTGAGTATCCCTTATCCAAAATGCTTGGGACCAAAAGTCTTTTGGAGTTTTTTGGATTTTGGCGTATTTGAATTATTAGTGGTAGAGCATGCCTAATCTAAAACCCTGAAATACTCCAATGAGCATGTCCTCTGAGTGTCATGCTGGCACTCACAAAGTTTCAGATTTGGGAGCATTTTGGATTTTTGGATTAGGGATGCTCAACCTGTATTTTGTTTTATTTATTCATTTCTTTCCAGTAAGTAAAGAAAACATGCACTCACATTCTGTACTTGTTCTGGAAGATGGAGCCCATTCCTTTTCCCCATTTTTACTGACTTTTCCAAGTATCGTCTGGCTTCAGGTTTTATCTTCCCCAGATCCCAGGTTTCCTGAAATTAAAGAGCATGACAGCCATTTCTGTTGCAACAGTGCCTGGGTAAACGATAAGCCATGAGGCCACAGCAAACGTATTTATCACCTCTGTTGGGCTATGAAGCACATAGGTGATTATAAAGCAGGCCCCTTTGAAGACCTAGTTTCTTTCATGCTTTGGTGAGCCTCTGCTCATTTAAAGCAGAAAAATTAAATAAATAAAAGCTAACCAGAATTTCCTTGCTTTGCATCAGAATCAAGAGTGCCTGTACCACTTGAAAGTGTGATAATGGGAGCATTTGCATAATCTCGTTCTAAGCATTCTTTATGACTGAGTGGTCTTTTTTACAAAACATATTTCTTATCACAAATCATCTGGATTAAATTTTCTATCATTTGCTAACCTGGTTCCACTTGAGAGGCAGGAACAGAAATAATGGGCAAATTCTACACAAATGCAGAGTGGGGCTCTTTTGCCAACATACCAAACAGGGACAGCTGGATAAATCTCCAGCAAAAGGCTTCCAACACTTCAAAAATGCCTTACTGTCATTTGCCAAGAGAGATCAAGGGACTACAGCAAGCAGCATATGAACAAGTATCGGGGGAAAATGAGTCAGCGCTGCACAAAGGAGGAAAGCTGGACGGTAAATCTGAATCTGTATGCAGCAGCACAAACACTCACTCAAAAGAACAGAGGGCCCTGGAGGGGAATGGAAAATTCCCCTAGCCACAGCAAGGTAATAAAAACACCAGATGTTTCTGCAAAAATGGTGGCAGAATATACAGGGCACATCTGAGTGGTTGGTCAGTTAGTGGTCCCTAGGAAGAAATGAATTCTAGACACATCCAGCAGGTGTAATGGAGTCAGTTTGGTTATGTCTCTCTCTCTCTCTCTCTCTCTCTCTCTCTTTCTTTCTTTAGAGTTGGGTCTCACTCTGCTGCCCAGGTTGGAATGCAGTGGCACAATCAGGGCACACTGTAGCCTCGACTTCCTGGACTCAGGTGATCCTTCCACCTCAGCCTCCCAAGTAGCTGGGACTACCAACACACCTGACTAATTTTTTGATTTTTTTGTAGAAATAAGGTCTTGCTATGTTGCCTAGGCTAGTCTCAAACTCCTGAGCCTCAAGCAATCCTCCAGTCTCCCAAAGTGCTGGGGTTATAGACTTGAGCCACCATGACCAGCCTTGTGTTCAGCTTTAGAGACTGCATTTTAGATTGTTGGTACTAGGCTTGTGTAGCAATGATTCTGTAATTTTGTATATTTTCTTGCAGCAGGTAAACAGAGTAGTATTTTAACTGGGGCCACCACTTAATACAGCAAACTGTATCTCATTTTGCCTACCAATAAAAAAATTTGTGTCAGTATCAAAGTACTTGCTGTACATACATTACTCCCAGTTTCCTCCCGGTTTATTCTCGGTGGAGGCAGAGAACAGTTAGGATTCTTTTTCCACAATAACCTCCTTTTGTGTCCCTGGAGGATTTGTAACCTTGTTGGTAAAACTGGAATTGGAAACCCCCTAGCTGGTACTGGTGCATACTGGAATCCTAGCAGCAGGTGCCTTCAATGGGAAGAAACCCAGAACAGCCAGGGAGGTAACTGGGCTATGGGCTGGTTCCCTTGGGGAATGGCCAGCAGTTCAAATCACAGTGTTCATGTGGATGAGATTAACTTGGGTTGATCTAGACTGGCTTTAGTAGTGCCAAAGTCCGTCCTGAAGTGTGAGGCATGGCAACTGGAGTACTTAGGTAACACAACACTGCAAGCTGGAAGGCTTGAGAATCCATGCAGTAGCTATGTGTAGCAGCCATGGGGACTTCAAGGGAGAGGGAGTCTCTGGTGAGAAGGGCCTGGCAAGAACTGGGTATGTTGTTAAGGACCCAGGTAAGCAGGTTGACAACCAGAGCAGAGGGCCACCCCAGCAAGGAAGTAAGCCCATGAGAAGCTGAGGCATACAGTTGGGCAGCTGTGTGGGCACTTGGGTTCCTGGGTCACATTTGGCCCTGAGCTTAGCCTCACCAGCTGAAGCAAGCAGAATTCCTACACCATGGACATGCTTGATCAGGATGGGCTCCCATAGTAGGTAGGCTGGATCTCGCCATATCTGCAGGTAGCAGGGCTGCTATTTCCAAAAGCCTGGAAGTATACTCAGGGTAGTGAACTCAAAATTCGTAGTCTAGATTAAAACTACTTACTCCCCAATTAGGTGAGGTAGTTACAAACAGGTAGAAGGATAGTCTGAGAAAAATAACCCCGAATTAGGTCTAATTAAAATGTGGCTAATTAACTGTACTGAAATATTTAATATCACAAAAATAACACTTAACAAAAATCTGACTAATTATAACCAGACACCCCTTGCCAGTCAGACTCTGAGGTGTCAGGAAATCTCCAGAGGTCTCTGGCAGGAGTAGGCACTTCTAAAATGTGCTTCTTAAGCACATTCCTATCCCAGAGCTGATCATAATAATATTCTTTCTTATAATCCCCAGGCAAGGTCAGAATTACCGCCTAAGGATCTTCTAAAAGGGAATCAGTCAACACTCCTAGAGTGTTTTGCTATAATTGCACCTTCCTTCCTGAACAAAAATTTCTCCCCTTGAATCTGAACCAGACCACAGGCCTCTTTGGGTGAAGTTTCTCCTCTTTAAAGAGAGTAGAGCTCAAGTTCTCTGAAGTAACTTTTAAATTTATATGATCTGAAAGTAAGAGCCTTTATTTTAATCTCTGTGGGACAAGATTTCATTTCTTCCTAACTTCCTTCTTTAATATAAATGTATTCTCTCTCTCTTTCTCTCACAGGTATGATTACATGCTCATCTTACAGACAAGAAAATTGAGGTCAAGTGATTGTCACAAGATCATATAGCTATCTAATGGTAAGAAGAGCAAATAAATAAATTCTTTAAATTCTTTTTCCCACTGTACCATACTACTATATAACCATAATTATATTTTTTTTAAATTTCATAATAAAGATGAGTTTCTTAATTTCCCCCAATCTCCCCACCTTCTGTCCCATAACTCTGTCCTTTTTCTTTACAAGACCTTCATATTTTCAGTTTCTAAAATGTGCAAATAAAACATTATTTCAGTGGGATTTTCTGTATCGTGCATACTATGTATACAGAGTAGAAATTGCAATGTTGTTAAAACAAGTCTGAAGATTAAGATAGTATATAACTCAGAATAGCATTTAAAACATGAATTCATGAACTTTGAATTTGCTAAGGAAATATAATAGAGTAACACAGTATGTTATTAGAACCTATTTAAGAAGCTAAGATTTGGGGTTATTTTGAAATCTAACTGGGAAAAAAAACTAAAATAGTGAAATAACTGTGTTTTATTGGCAGTTTTGTTCCCCTTTTCTTTCCTTCTTTGCCCACTCCCTCTAATCCACGACATTGACTATTAGGTAATTTATCTTACTACTGCATTCCTGGGCTACAGAGATATGGAAAGGCCTGCCTGCTGACTATGCATTCCATGTGCCTTCACAAGATTCACTGCTTTTGTGTGAGCCCCAGTGTGAGGTCACCGAAGTGCGGCACCACACTGCATGAAGACGTTTTAATCGGAGCTTGTTCAGTTCTACTCAACATACGTTTACTGAGCTCCTAAATTTGCCAGGCACTTAGGAAACACAGATGAATATCCCCGAGAAGCTTTAAGTCATATGAAGGAAAAAAGATATATTAATAGATAACATCAATATCACAAAGCACATGAAAAAAATAACTAAGTACTTGGAACACAAAGAGGGCACAAGAGAGGGGCCAGGCCAATGAGGAAACTAAGCCAAGGTAGTTGATATTTATTTAGATAAACAATCTAGGCTGTTAAGACTCAATATAGTTACATGTTTTAGTCGTAATGATTATGACCAATGACTAGATTTAAACATTTCAAAATCAAGAAGACATGGTAAGTAAAGGGAATTAAATGATAAAATAATTTTGGATATAGTTTTTTTTGCTTGTTTTTGGTCATAGTTTTAAGACACTGGTTCTTGTAGTTTAATTTGGCACAGGTCCTGCCCATGGCTGGCTGAGTAGGAAAGATCACATAATGCTTAAAATCGTCTGTACTTAATCCCATGACCTATTCATTTGCACTGTAACATTAAAACTTTCCCATTTAAATCATTAATTGGCTAAGATGAGTTGGCAAGACCAAAGCCTGCAACTCTGAACAAATATAAACAGTCTTACAAAAGATTACTGTCTTTTTCAAATTTAGCTTGCATGATTCAGCCTTTATTTCAATAAAGAATTCCTCTTGTGCATTTATTACTTAGCAGGCCACTGAAATAAAATATGCCTGGTTGTTTCGACATGAAGATATTGTGCATTTTTCTCACCAAAATGGCTAGAAAGAGCAAGTATGAAACTGTCTTTGGTCTTTGCTAGCTTTGTAGCCAACAACTGAGAAGACTTTGCTAGGACTGGGAAATACCAAGACCTGTGGCCATAATTGCTGTCTTTGACATTTGGCCATTTTTAATCTAAAGGAATGAGGAAATTCTTGTTTTCATTGCTTTTCTTTCTTTCTTTTTTTGTGGAATTAAGGATACTTTTTTTTTTTTTTTTTTAGTTGAAGTCTCACTGTGTCACCCAGGCTGGAGTGCAGTGGCATGCTCACAGCTACTGCAGCCTCAACCTGCTGGGCTCAAATGATCCTTCTGCCTCAGTCTTCCAAGTAGCTGGAACTACAGGCACGCGCCACCATGCTCGGCTAATTTTTTGATTTATTGTAGAGATCAGGCCTCGCCAAGTTGTCCAGGCTGATCTCGAACCTGTGGGCTCAGGCAATCCTCTCACCTTGGCCTCCCAAAGTGCTGGGATTATAGGTGTGAACCACCGCGCCCAGCCAAGGATCCATTTAATATGTTAAGCTTTTTTTTTTTGAGTTGGAGTCTCATTCTGCTGCCCAGGCTAGAGTGCAGTGGCACACTATGGCCACTGCAGCCTTGACCTGCTGGGCTTAGGCAATCCTTCTGCCTCAGCCTTTCAAGTAGCTGGAACTGCAGACACACATCACCACGCCCGGCTAGTTTTTGTGATTTATTGTAGAGACAAGGTCTCACCAAGTTGCTCAGGCTGGTCTCAAATCCCAAAGGGCTGGGATTACAGGCTGAGCCACCGTGTCCGGCCATGTAGTTTTTAAGTAATAATTGGTATCCACAAATGAATATAACTATATATGTAAATTACGGAGGCAAATTAAATCCACACTTCAGTTTATAAGCTAGGACATTAACAACACTGTTGCATTTACCTATGCTACAGATAACCTATGCAAAAGAGAACTATTCTCTTGAATTTCATGATAAACATTTTTTTCCAGTTTTACCACTTATGTATACATTGTTTAGTTTTGCTTCTTTCTGAGCTTTATAAAATATAGTGTTAATGCAGTATTCTGCAATTTCTTTCCTTCTTTCATATTGTTCCATGTTGTTAGTTTATTTATTTAAATGCTAGAAAATATCCCATTGTGGCTGGCTCAGCTCTGTGGCTGTAATCCTAGCACTTTGGGAGGCTGATCAGCCCCGGCAACTTGGCAAGACCTCGTCTCTACAATAAATCAAAAATTAGCCGGGCATGGTAGCGTGTGCCTTGTAGTTCCGGCTACTTGGAAGGCTGAGGCAGAAGGATCACCTGAGCTCAGCAGGTGGATGCTGGGGTAGCCATGAGTGTACCACGGCATTCCAGCCTGGGTGAGACTCCAACTCAAAAAAAGAAGAAGAAAAAGAAGAAATTATCCCATTGCATAAGTGTACCACAATTTAGTGATCCATTTTCTTGCTGATGGAAACCTGGGCTATTTCATTGTTTTGCTATTATAGTATTGCTATGAACATTTGTCCAATTTTACCTTGCACAAATGCAAAAGGAACTCTAGATGAATACCAAGGTGAGGGTGGGGAGGATATGCCAGACTGTAAAGAATGTAAAATCGAACTTTATAATACCAAGTTTTTCCCCAACTTAGTTATTATTATTATTATTATTATTATTATTTTGAGTTGGAGTCTCACTCTGTCACCCAGACTGGAGTGCAGTGGCTGCTCCCGGCCACCGCAGCCTTGACCTGCTGGGCTCTGGCGATCCTTTCGCCTCAGCCTTCCGAGTAGCTGGAACTACAGGCGCCCGCTACCATGCCCGGCTAATTTTTGATTTATTGTAGAAATGAGGTCTCGCCAAGTTGCCCGGGCGGGTCTGGAACCCTCGGGCTCAGGCAATCCACTCACCTCAGCCTCCCAAGGCGCGGGATTACAGACTGAGCCACCAAGCCTGGCTATCACCACCATTCTTACCTCCGAAAGTTTGCTGTGGAGACTTTTTTTTTTTTTTGATTTGGAGTCTCACTCTGTCACCCAGACTGGAGTGCAGTGGCCGCTCCCGGCCACCGCAGCCTCGATCCACTGGGCTCCAGCGATCCTTCCGCCTCAGCCTTCCGAGTAGCCGGAATTACAGACACGCGCTACCATGCCCG
>CAUYQG010126492.1:0-14047 GCA_963574415.1 Tarsius wallacei | reverse complement strand
GTTCAAGACCCGCCTGGGCAACTTGGCGAGACCTCATCTCTACAATAAATCAAAAATTAGCTGGGTGTGGTAGTGCACGCCTGTAGTTCCAGCTACTTGGAAGGCTGAGCCAGAAGGATCGCCGGAGCCCAGCAGTTGAGGCTGCGGTGGCCAGGAGCGGCCACTGCACTCCAGTCTGGGCGACAGAGTGAGACTCCAACTCAAAAAAAAAAAAAAAGATGCTGAATACTGTAGGCAATTGTAACACAGTGGTAAGTAGTTGTATATCTAAACATATCTAAACATAGAATTCATAATGAACCTGGGCAACACAGAAAGACCTTGTGCATGGTGGTACACACCTGTAGTCCCAGCTACTCAGGAAGCTAAGATGGGAGATCTTCTGAGCCCAGAAATTTGAGGCTGCGGTGAGTTATGATCACCGCACTTCAGTCTGGACAACAGAGTAAAATCCTGCCTATAAGAAAAAAAAGCAAAGCAAAGCTTTGTAATGTGTAGCGCTATGATACCACAGCTACAACGTCACCAAGTGATAAGAGTTTTTCAGATCCACTGTAATATTATAGGACCACCGTTGTATATGTGGTTCGTCATTGACTGAAACATCATTATGCAGTGCATGCCTATATTGAAATAAATAGCCAGGCATGGTGGTTCACACCTATAATCCCAGCACTTTGGGAGGCTGAGGTGAGAGGATTGCCTGAGTCCTCGGGTTTGAGACCAGCCTGGGTAACTTGGTGAGAACTCATCTCTACAATATATCAAAAAATTGGCCTGGCATGGTGGGACACGCCTGTAGTTCCAGCTAGTTGGAAGGCTGAGGCAAAAGGATCACCTGAGCCCAGTAGGTCGAGGCTGCCATGGCCATGAGTGTGCCATTACACTCTAGCCTGGGCGACAGAGTGAACTCTTGACACACACACACACAAATAAATAAATGTACTAGTCACAAAGCAAATATGAATATACTTATAGATTGTATTTTACCCTTCCCTTCCCCCAGGCCTGCTGACTGAGTGTTCCTGGGCCTTTCTATCTGTTTCTTCTACCAAAATCTCAGATAAAGTCTGAGGACTCCTCAACAATTGGAGTGCTGGTGGAGGGGAAACACCTCAGTGCTTCTCACTCCTCTAATCTACTGAGCATTGATGGGCAATGTAATCAAGACAGCTCTGATGTGGTTTATTGTTTTCCTGTTGCAAAAGTTAATTTTGTCCTGCTTCCAGACATTATCAAAGTGACTATCCAGGTGGAAAATTCCTTACACAGGCAATTTTGAAGGATTCATGTGGTGGAGGGCAACATTACCCCTGATGAATAATTCACCAGTAATTAGTCCTCAAAAGAAAGTTTTATCTCTCATGGGCTATTAGCATTCCATGTTGGATTCTCAATGACTTTGTGAATAGCTAAATACCGAGGAGAGAGAGTTGCCTGAGCCCAGGGGTTCGAGACCAGGCCGGGCAACTTGGCAAGACCTTGTCTCTACAATAAATCAAAAAATTAGCTGAGCATGATAGCATGTGCCTGTAGTTCCAGCTACTTGGAAGGAGGAGGCAGAAGGATCGCCTGAGCCCAGCAGGTTGAGACTGTGGCGGCTGTGAGTGTGCCACTGCACTCCAGCCTGGGCAACAGAGTGAGACTCCAACTGAAAAAAAAAATTCTAATTATTTTTATTAGTCTTTTTTTTTTTTTTAACATTATCTCCCCATGAAATTCTAAGATTTGTGAGGGTAAGAATCTTTCCTTCTTGTTTGCTATGACATCTCCAGAGCCTCTCAACAGTACTTCATATATAACAGACACTATAAAATGTTAGTTGAAAAATTACATGAGTGGCCTTGAATACTGAAAATCTAATCTCATCATTTCAATGCTTAGACTTCTTCATTAACTTCTCAGAGCCTTTAGGATAAAATAATCCTGTAATCCTCAGATTATCATGAAAACAAATAAATAATAAACAATAAATAAGTAATCTAGTTACTTCAAATTACTTTCCCACCTAAAAGCATTCCTTTCTCCTCTTTCTACAAAGGAGTTTTCCAATTACAACAAACTACTTGCAGTTATTCACATGTTTACTTGTTTACCTCTTCCATCATAACCACAACTTATCTAGCAATAGTTAGTTTAGAAATCACCCTTGCCGGCTGCTGTGGCTCACACTCCCAGCACTTTGGGAGCCCGAGGTGAGAGGGTTGCCTGAGCCCATGGGTTCAAGACCAGCCTGGGCAACTTGGAGAGATGTCATCTCTACACTAAATCAAGAAAAATTAACCGGGCGTGATGGCGCATGCCTGTAGTTCCAGCTACTTGGAAGGCTGAGACGGAAGGATTGAGCCCAGCAAATCGACACTGAGGTGGCCATGAGCGTGCTACTGCACTCCAGCCTGGGTGACAGAGTGAGACTCCAATTCCAAAAAAAAAAAAAAAGAAATCACTTTCTCCAGAAAACGTTCCCAATTCTGTGCCAGGTTTTGGTTAGATGCCAAAGTTTTTCATTTGTCATATTGCAATGTTTCTGTTTTATCTTCCATGTCTGCTCAAAATATACACTCCCTGTAGATCACAGAATTGCCAGCCCCCACAATAGAGCAATCAAGTAAGACAATTCCTTAATCCTTAATATCTCTCTTTCCCTCTCTCAGACAGACAGATAGATAGATAGATAGATAAAAAGATAGATAGATATTCTATTGGCTCTGCTTCTCTGGAAAGCCCTGACTAGTACAGGGATTTTACCATTTTAATTCCTTGTGTCTAAAACTTAGCAAGATGAGTAAGTGAAAAATTAAATCCCGTTTGAAATCTCCCTCTCTTAATATAAGGGGACTCTGTATTGCAGAGCAGGTCAGCGAGTTGCAGGGAAATACTAATGAGATTGACTGAAACCAGGTAACCAAACATATCCCTTGCCTCCTTGGTTACTTGATCATCTGAGACGTAATAAAAAATAATGAGGAAAATGTACTTATTACAAGTCCGCTTATTCTGTTTAATTGTCAGGGAAACCTTTACAAAGATTTCAATCAGTACCACAAACCCTGTGAATTAGAAATAGTTGGATTGGAGCCTCCTCCCTCTCGGAAGGAAATGGCACAATCATCTACTTTGATAGAGCCTAAAAATATGGTGCCTGGCAGAGGCTTATGTCTTTAGTCCCAGCACTTTGGGAGACTGAAGTGAGAGGATTGCCTAAGCCTAGGGGTTCGAGACCAGCCTAGGCAACTTGGTGAGACCTCGTCTCTACAATAAATCAAAAAATTTAATCAAGCAGAGGAGCATGTGTCTGTGGTCCCAGCTACTAGGAAGGCTGAGGTGAAAGGGTCTCCTGAGCACAGCAGGTCGAGGCTACAGTGGCTGTGAGTATGCCACTGCATTCCAGCTTGGGAGACAAAGTGAGACTCCAAATTAAAAAAAAAAAAAAAAGCAGTGCCTTTGTCTATACATCCCATCCCACCCCTTTTTGTGTGGGCTTTGATTTCTGAATGACTGATGAGTCACTGGAATAGCCCTTTCACACCAGCTTCTTTGTTCTTCCTGTCATTCAGCATCTGGTCTAAGTAAAACCTCAGCATATCCTCAGTGAGGTAAGAAACAGTGACCTGGGTGAGCACGTGACCAGACCCTGGGCAAGAATTGCCACCCTCAAGCTCTCTTCCTGATACTTGCTGGACTCCTGTGTTTATACTGGAAAATTCCAGCTCATTCTCAATTGTGTGATAAAGTAGGTACTTGTAAATATGTACTGAACATCTCTGAGAATAAAGTGCACACTGAGAGCGTTCTCACCGAAATCTTGCTTATCACTGACTACGTCTTCCTTGGGCTCCTCTCTCTGGGTGTCATCCTCCTCCATCAGGATCTTCTGCTGAATCCCAATACTGCCAGACCTGTACTCAGTGAGAGAAGAAAGGTATCACGACTGGGAAGCTGAAAGCTAAACTGACCTCTGAAAACTAAAGGTCAGCAGAATTTCATCTGTTGAACGCAGATGTTGAGCATCTGGGGACATTAACTGCTGGTGAGTTAAAAAACAGACATCTTGGATCACTCTGTTATTCCACTGCTAGCTACCCTTTAGAATGACAAAATTTAAACATCACCAGCACCACCACTGACTTAAGCACATTTCTGGATAGAATAGTTACAGATTTTTAAAAAATAGATTCTTGCAAACAAGTAGTGGGCAATGCTTAGACCAAAAGAGAGATCAATTTCTTAGCATGGTTGTTTCTTCTTGGGTCTGTTGTTTATTTTCAATTTTTCATCCTTTTAAAAAATTATGTACCAGCCACCCTGTTAGGTACTTTTCTTTATTATTTCTTCTATTTTTTATAGAAATCCTATATTATAAGGAAGGAAACCAGTATCTTTGTTTTCAAGAGTTCTCCCCTCCATCCCCTACCCCAGGCCCCAGCAGTTCCTGACTTAAGTCAGATCTCCTGCGGTTCTCACATGCCCAGTATTCTCTGCAGACAAAGGGATGGCCCAGGAGATGACATGGTTCTACCGTCATGTAAGAAAGAGCTCTCAGTTATTGTGCAACTACTATGCCAAATAGTTTTTTACTTGATTCTCACAATGACTCTAAGACTGAGAATTATCTTTCTTTTTTTAAATTTACAAATGAGGAGCCAGAGGTGAGGAAGAATAAGAGAGTTCCCGAAATTCATATAACCAATAATGTGCATTACCTCATAAGGTGACAACCCCCATTTTCTATTCAAAAGCCGAAAAAGGATCAGGTTTTGTTCAAATTGCTCTTGATGTATTAAGAAGGATGAATTTCAATGATGACAGGACTGGAAGTAGGAAGACAAGTCAGAAGTCTATACAATAGTTCAGGAGAGAGATGCTAAGAAACTAAACTAAGGCATTTGTTTAAGTTAGTGGGGTGTGGACTGTGATATATGGGACAGATAAAACTCATTAGGCCAAGATGGTTGATTGACACTGGTAAGTGGGCACAGGGGAGAGTCTGGTGTGATTTGGGTAAGTGGTGGGTGATGGCGCCATTAGGAAATGGAACAGATATGGAGTGAGGAGGGGAATTCAATTCTGAACATGTAAAGTTGAAATATATTTGCAGGACATCCAAGTGACACACAGGATTGAGAATAAGACTAGAGATGTACATTTGGAGGATGCAGATCATGAAAAGTTTTGATTTTCTTCAAAATGGGAGGTGGTAAGCTAAGCTGGCCCATAGACTGAGGAAAATGTTAAAGATCTAGGAAACAGGAAGATGGAGTAATGTCTTGGGAGAAGAAAGAGAGGATGGGAGTTAAAAAAAACCCAGTTGAAGTGTTGATCTTGACTAAAAGTGCTCTTTATTGCAAGATAATGGATAGAGAAAGGAGGCTAGGAGAGATACCAATACAGGTCAATAGCTGTGTGGCAGGAAGGGTTAAGAGTAGAATATTTGGGCAACCTCCTCCAGTACCCTCCCACTGTGGGAGCTTTTCTGTCCTCTCAATAAGTCCTGCTTTCAAAAAAAAAAAGAGTAGAAGATTTTTGTACAGTGAGGGCCTCACTTTGACAATGAAGTGCAAGGCTAAATCCTCCATTGAATGTCTATCAGAATGAATATTACTGGAGATAAATGCTGAAATATGTACTTCCATAAGTGATAATAAAAAGACACTTTAAAAACTTTTGTGTTGGCTGGGCACAGTGGCTCAAGCCTGTAATCCCAGCACTTTGGGAGGCCAAGGTGAGTGGATTGCCTAAGCTCAGGGGTTCGAGACCAGTCTGGGCAACTTGGTGAGACCTCATCTCTATAATACTTCAAAAAATAAGCCCGGTGTGGTAGTGCGTGCTTGCAGTTCCAGCTACTTGGAAGGAAGAGGTGGAAGGATTACCTGAGTCCAGCAGGTCGAGGCTGAGGTGACCATGAGTGTACCACCGCACTCCAGCCTGGGCAACAGAGTGCGACTCCAACTCAAAAACAAAAGCAAAAGCAAAAAACAACTTTTGTGTTACAAAAAATACCATCAAAAAAATGAAAAGACAGCCCACAGACCAGAAGAAAATATTTGCAGATCATATACCTAATAAGGGACTTGCATCTAGAATATATTTTTAAATCTCTAAAATTTAAAACACTCAAAGGCGCCGGGCTCGGTGACTCAGCCTGTAATCTCGTGCTTTGGGAGGCTGAGGTAAGTGAATTGACTGAGCCTGTGGGTTCGAGACCCACCTGGGCAACTTGGCAAGACATCATCTCTACAATAAATCAAAAAATCAGCTGGGCGTGGTAGCTCATGCCTGTAATTCCGGCTACTCGGTAGGCTGAGGCGGAAGGATTGCCAGAGCCCAGCAGGTCGAGGCTACTGCACTCCAGTCTGGGCGACAGAGTGAGACTCCAACTCAAAAAAAAAAAAAAAGAAAGAAAGAAATTTGAGGGTAGAAGAGGAAGGGTAACTTCCCTAAGGTCACCCAGTCTGTAAGGGAGGAATCAGCAACCTCCCCAAGGGCTATGTGGCTGTAAAGACAGGTCTCTCCATCTCTACATTATACCACCTCCCTTGTCTTTTCTGTTATCATCAAACCCTTTCTCATGGAGATTGTTCTTCTAAGAATAATATAGAGGAAAATCATTCTAATGTGTAAATATCTTTATAAGCAATCATCCATTATCAATGTAAAAATGTTAAATTAAATATTAGAAAACAATTCAACACCATGTGAAGAAAATATGCCATGATCCAGTAAGATTTATTTCTGGAATGCAAGGATGATTCAATATGAGGAAATATATTCACATGAATGCCATATTAAATGTAAGAAGAATGATCATATGATTGTCCCCAGATTTTTTTTTTTAAAGCTTTTGACAAAATTTAATGCCCATTCCTGATAAAAATACTTAAGAAACTAGAAAGTTGGTGCATATTTTCTAAACAACTGCACCTCAGCCCTAAAGCCAATCTCATGCTTAATGGAGAAATCCTAGAAGCACGTCCACTAAGATTAGAAAAGAGGCAAGGATGCCCATTACTGTATCTCTGCCAACACAATTAAAAGAGAAAATAAGCATGAGAAATAGAAAAGAAATAAAAATATTTTAGATGATAAATAATTAACTAAAGAACCTGAAAAAACAATTAACTAGCCCAGACAATAACATAAATGTTATCTTTTAAATTTTTATTTATTTTAGAGATGGGATCTCTAAATGTTGCCCAGGTTAGTGTTAAACTCCTGTGCTCAAGCCATCCTCCCACATCAGCCTTTGGAGTAGCTGCAATTACCATTGCATACCATCAGGCCCTTATAATTTTGTCTTTTTTAAATGCTAAAGATAATGCTAATTTTAAAATAATTTCAAACTTCAAAAAGCTGCACAAATAGCACAAAGAACATTTTTTCTAGAACCGCTTGAGAGTAGATCGTGAACAGAGAGCCCATCAGTCACCCTTGAATAATGTGTACCCCTTCATAGAAGGGCATTCTTCAGATAACCAGTATACCAAGATCAAAAGCAAGCAATTGTCATTGACGCTTACATCAAATTCACAAACTCCATTCAAATTAGTTAATGATCCCAATAATATCCTTTATAGGATCCAATCTAGGAACATGTGTTAATTGTCCTGTTTCTTTAGTCTTTTTTCAGTCCAGAAAAGCTCAGCGTGGGTGGCCTCTCGTAGACTAATCCTCATTCCCACCCTCTTGGAATCAGGGAAGACGGAAAAGACAAAGAGCGCCCACAACCAAAACTCATCCTGCCAGACTTATAAAATGAAGAATTGCTTGAGTGTGTAGAGAAAACTGGAAGTGATGTCATGCATTTGTCTTATTATTACCATAAAAGTTTTGAGACAGACTATAAAAATAGTAGGGTAAATGAGGAATAATCACTCTGCTGAACTTCCTAGACAGAATATTCACAAGAAAAATTTTTCTGTTTCCAGAAGAGTCCTATGGCAATCCCTCTTGGGTTAGATTTAGCAGTATGTCTCCTAGGTCAGTATAGTTTCAGGTCTGACTGGTCTCCAAGTAAATCTCAGCTTAAGAGCTTGTTCTTAGATTAAATTTTAAACAGGATACTGAGAGCACATATCTAACAAAATGAGTCCCAAGCAAGTTTTTTAAAAATTCTAATCTGACCCTGCCTCAAAATTTCTGTTGGGAATTAACCATTAATTCCATGGGACTATAGTTCAATTTTTTTGTTGTTGTTGGAAGTTCACACTCTGTCACTCAGGCCAGAGGGCCGTGGCAAGATCATGGCTCACCCCACTGCAGCCTCAACCTCCTGGGCTGAAGTGATCTTCCTGCCTCAGCCTCCTGAGTAGCTAGGACTACAGGCATGTGCCACCATGCCCAGCTAAGTTTTTTGTTTTTTAATTTTTGTAGAGATGAGGTCTCACTATGTTGCCCAGGCTGGGGTTCAAGCAACCCTCCCACCTCAGCCTCCCAAAGTGCTGAGATTACAGGTGTGAGCCAAAATGCTCAGCAGAAATTGCTTTATATATAAAGCTTGCAACTATTTTTCCCTAATTATATTTTTATGTTGATCAAATAGTGTTTTCATTCATGTTGACTGAAGGTTTTTGAAGGCATACTGTTTTGCTTGTTTGATGAACTTTTGTCCTCACTATGTTTTCTGGATAACCTACCCAGATATATTATTAGTCCTTGGTCCTTTAGCTTTCTTGATTCAGTGTAAATGATCACATTAAGAACTTAAGAATTCCTCTCCTTTTTTAACAGCAAATTTTAGATTTCCTTGAGTGCCAAGGTTCATGCTTCTGAAAGCCCATTTATAAATGTCGATATTCTATTTTCTAGTTACCTCTTTTGTGGCGGAATAACATTCTTTCCTTTTGTTTTGTTCCTACTTATCTTGGTGGAGTCATTTTTCTCAGAACAAATTGGAAAGAAAGAAAGAGAGGGATTGTGAGCAGGGTCAAATTCCTCTTCTGGGTTGCCAGAGGCGGGGCAATACCACGGAACACTTGAAAAATAGATTCCTTAGCCCCGCTCAAGGCTTTCTGAATCAGAATCTGTGTTGGTGGATCCAGTAATATGTATTTTTAAAAGTTTCCCAAGAGATTCTTCAGTGGTGAGCTTAAAACTGATTGTGACTAACAGAATATCAGTTTAGTAGAGTGATCCATAAAAAAAAAGTAGTTTGGGAAATGATATACTATAAAATCCCCCTGTTAGCAAGCCGTGGCATGTATGAAGAAAGAGGAGAAAGCGGCTATGATGAAGCATTTGCCTGCTGAAGTTATAAGGCGAATAGAAGTCAGGAATAAGAACAGAAGTACTGGTCCCCTTTATATCCCAACAGAGCACAGTGCCAAGCACATGGTAACTGTCGTATTTGTCATATGGATAAATTCACGAATGACTGGAAAGAGGAAATACAAAAGGAAGGAAGATGAGATTCTACTGGAGATATATTGAGTCTGAGGATCCAGCTAAATCTCCTCACTGAGATATCTAACCAGCAGTCAGTGATGCAGATCTGTAGCTCAGAAGAGAGTAAGAACGCATGTTTTTTGCAGCTCTTTTCACAATAGCAAAAACATGGAACCAACCATGCTGTCCGTCAAAGCTGGACTGGATAAAAAAACTGTGGTACATATACACAATGAATATTATGCAGTCATAAAGAAGGACAAACATATGGACTTCACAGCAACTTGGATGGATTTAGAGTCTATCATACTCAGTGATCTATCCCAGAAACAGAGAACAGAGTAACATATGTATTCACTTATAAGCGGACCTTGAACAATTATCATAATACTATAAGAAAGGGATTGGCAGTAGTGGGAAACTGCTGGGGGCAGAGAGTGCTGGGATTGGCAGTGAGGGAAACTGCCAGGGGAGGGAGGGGCACACCTGATCAACAAGGGAACCTGCATAATGAACATCTGTATACCGAACCCTGAATTGTACCCCGCATCTTTAAAATAAAGAAAAAAAATATAAAGATAAAGGCATTAGTTGAAAAAAAAAGAAGAGATAGTAAGAGCTAGGGACAGGGCTTAGGAAGTCATATACTATAAACATACTATAAATCCTTATACCACACTATACTACAAATGTATATAGTATATGCATTGAGTCTAGGCTCTAAGAAAACACCCATTTAATTTTGTTTAATTCACCATTTCTCAAATTTGAGTGCAGCACACTTTTTTGACACAACACATATTATTATTATTATTATTATTTTTTTTTTTTTTTTTTTGAGTTGGAGTCTCACTCCGTGGCCCAGACTGGAGTGCAGTGGCCGCTCCCGGCCACCGCAGCCTCGACCTGCTGGGCTCCGGCGATCCTTCTGCCTCAGCCTTCCGAGTAGCCGGAACTACAGGCGTGCGCTACCACACCCGGCTAATTTTTTTTATTTATTGTAGAGATGAGGTCTCGCTTGCCCAGGCCCGCGGGCTCAGGCAATCCACTTACCTCAGCCTCCCAAGGCGCGGATTACAGGCTGAGCCACGGAGCCCGGCTAACACATATTATTATAGCACCCCAAAGAGCACAGACTTTGCCAAAGATTGATATAGAAAATACTCCTCTGCATGTCATCCCCCTCTTTATTGACAGATCAGCAACTGTTCGATGTTAGGCAACTCAGTAATGAAGGTAACTGCAAACTTTCATAAGGAATATATATACAAGGTAGCATAAGGACTTCATGCTCAATATTATTCTCTGGCTCTTCATCTGTTCATTCCTGAACCTTAAATATTTAAGAAAACTGATCGTAGTTATGATAATCAATGTGCATTGATTTCTTCCTATGTGCCAGATTCTGTTCCAAGCATTTTGTGGGCATTATTTCACTTAACCTACAGCCCTCTGAGGTAGGTTTTATTATTATAACAATATTATAACGGGATGCTGAGGTAGAGAGATATAATGTGACTAAACCTAAGAAAAGACACAGTAAGTGGTGAAGCAGGTGTACAGCCAGGTGCTCAGACTCAAAGCCTGTAGCACTTCATTATTCCCCTTCAATAATGTAGATTCTTTGGCAATCTCATCCACAGCCAAAGCTTCCCTTGTTCATGGCTTCCTAAGCCCGGTCCCTAAGTATTGCTCTCTCTTCTGAGTTACAGATCTGCGTCACTGACTGCTGGTTAGACGTCTCAGTGAGGAGTTTTAACTGGATCCTCACATTCAACATATCTTCAGTAAAACCTCATCTTCTCTCCTTTTGTATTCCTCCTTTCCAGTCATTCATGAATTTATCCATATGGCAAATATGAGCACTTACCATGTGCCTGGCACTGTGTTCTGTTGGGATTTATTTTTTATTTTTGAGTTGGAGTCTTACTCTATCGCCCAGACTGGAGTGTGGTGGCATGCTCACGGCCACCGCAACCTTGACCTGTTGGACTCAGGTGATCCTTTGGCCTCAGCCTTCCAAGTAGCTGGAACTACAGGCGTATGCTACCACGCCTGGCTTATTTTTTGATTTATTGTAGAGATGAGATCTCACCAAGTTGCTCAGGCTCAAATCCCGGAGCTCAGGCAATCCTCTTGCCTTGGCCTGTCAAAATGCTTGAGCCACCACGTCCGGCTTCTGTTGGGATTTAACGGGGACCAGAACTTCTGTTCTTATTCCTGACTTCTGTTTGCCTCATAACTTCAGCAAACACACGCTTCATCATGTGCTTTCTCCCCCTTTTCCATTTTGTCCCCAGCAACTGTTTTAATCTCAAAATTGTTTTTAAGTCACAATCACTTGAAAGGGAATTTGACTGTCAGATTCTTTTTCTATGACACATCACTGGCATGCCTACAGGTGCTGTGGCAGATTGTGTTCCAAAGATGGCCCTGCCATCTCACATGTTTTTCTTGCCATGTGACATTGGCAGCCTTCCCTCATGAGGTGGGGGGTCTCCTTCTCTCCCTTTTGGGTCTGGGTGGGTCTGTATATACAGTGGAAATGATGCCTTCCAAGGCTAGGTTCTAAAAGACAAAACAAACTTCTATCTTGTCCTTCAGAAATGCTTACCCTTGGAACCTACTCTCCAAGTTACGAGGAAAAAGACTAATGGAGTCACTACATGTTGTTCCCGAAGACCCTGCCGACAGCCAGCACCAACCTCCAGACAAGTGAATGAGATTTCAGATAACTCTCAGGCCCAGCCCATGAGTGTCCCTAGCCAATGCTGAGTGGAGCAGACACAGCTGTTGCCTTTAAGCCTTACCTAAATTGCAGATTTGTGAGCAGCATAAATGCTGTCATTGTTTTAAGTCACTGAGTTTTAGAATGTCTCTTATTATGGCACAGTAGAACAGGTGCCTACCTTTGTTTTAATCAGCTATTGCCAAGGGCAAGGTCACATGGCACAAAGCACAGATGCCTTGAAGGAGCAGTTGGAAAGGTGGGCACCATTATTAAATGTCAATTGTGTTCCATTCTTTTTACATTTTTAATCCTCTATAGCACTTTAAGTACTTTGCATGCAGTACGTGTCAAATAAATATTTGCTGGATCTGAGTTGAAGTATGGTATGATAGTACCGTATGGTAGAAAGTAAATTTCTTCCCCAATTCATCAGTTTCTCCTCTTCTGAAACTGATATGAGAATTAAAATATTTAAGGCACATGAAAGTGCCTGAGAGTATGTGCCTCATGGTAGGTCTCTCTCTCTCCCTCTCTTTCATTCTCTTGTAAATGTTTAAATAAGAGAAATTAGGATACAATTACAGTCTGATTATGAAAGATCTTAAATACATGGTTAAGGTGCATTTTTTAGGCATTGGGGACTTATGGAAAATTACAGAGGTGTGATATGCATAAGGCAAGTTTTGGGAAGATTATTATGGCACGAATGGGTACAATGAATGACTGATATTTAAAAAATAGTTAGGAAGCTAAAGTCAGGCTCGAGGTAGTTAGTGTCTAAATAGGACTTAAATAATGTAGCCACAAAAATGTCAGGTCAGGAGTAAATGGCCTTGACTGACTGAGTTGGAGTTTACAAAAGGAAAAGATAGAATATGAAAAAGAAGAGTCCAAAATTGTCCCCCAAATTTAGCAGCTTTTATTTAAAATGATTTGCATAGGATATCCTGTGATCCAGTAATTTCACTTCTAAAAATCTGCCTTATGAAGAAATGAGAACACGAGTACTTATAGTTATACGTGCAAAAAACATTTACTGCAGACTTGACTATGATAGCACAATGTTGAAAAACTGAAATGCCATCAGTAAGGCAATGGTTAACTAGACTACTATATGTTCAAATAATGGAATAGTATGAAAATTAAATAAATCTACATAAACCAACCTGAATAAGAAGTTTTATGTGAAAAGAGCAAGTTGTACAACCTGGGCAACATAGTGAGACCTCATCTCTACAAAAAACAATTTAAAAAAATTAACCAGATGTGGTGGTGTGCACTGGTAGTCCTAGCTACTCGGGGGGCTGAGATGGGAGGATCACTTGAGTCCAAGGGGTCAAAGCAGCAGTGAGTTGGGATCATACCATTGCACTATAGCATGGGTGGCAGAGTGAGACCATGTCCCCCCCCCCACCGCAAAAAGAGTAAGTTGTAAACTAATACATTTTTTTTATGTCATCTGATTTTTGTTAAAAGGAAAGGAATGACACTAGAAATAATGCTGTTTTCCTCTGGGGACTGGGAATGGCAGGGTGTGGGGGTGAAGTGGCCTTAAGATTTACTTTGATTAATCTGCGTAAATTTATCTTTTGGAATTTTTTTTTTTTGAAAAATAAAAATATAGCTGGGCTCGGTGGCTCAGGCTGTAATCCCGCGCCTTGGGAGGCTGAGGTGACTGGACTGCCTGAGCCTGCGGGTTTGAGACCCGCCTGAGCAACTGGGCTAGACCTCATCTCTCCAATAAATCAAAGATCAGCCGGGCGTGGTAGCGTGCGCCTGTAGTTCTGGCTACGAGGAAGGCTGAGGCGGAAGGATCGCCGGAGCACAGCAGGTCGAGGCTGTGGTGGCAGGGAGCGTGCCACTGCACTCCAATCTGGGAGAGAGTGAGACTCCAACTCAAAGCAAAACAAAACAAAAAATGGTTAAGACAGTAAA
>CAUYQG010126491.1:0-19382 GCA_963574415.1 Tarsius wallacei | reverse complement strand
AAAAAAAAATCAATAAACAGCCAAGCATGGTGGTGCATGCCTGTAGTCCTAGCTACGTGGAAGGCTGAGATAGAAGGCTGGCACGAGCCCAGGGGGTTGACGCTGTGGTCAGCCATGATTGTGTCACTGCACTCCAGCCTGAGCAACAGAGTAATACTTCAACTCGGAAACAAAAACAAACAGACAAAAAAAAAAAAACCTTACACAAAAGAAAAAAAACAACACTCTCCAAGTGATTAGAAAGATAACTTCTGAATACCAGAATAGCTTTCACAAGGACCTGCTCTTCATGAGTTACTAGAACATGTGGATTTTCTGGTTAGTAACACTATGATATCTAAAAAATAAATTTAACCTATTCTGGACATAGAAAATAGATAGGTAGAGAGCACTGCAGAGCACACTTAGCATCCATTTGCAATACCCAGTCAATGGTTCCTTTAAGAAGGATTGGTAACAGAGTTTATTGTGGAAATGTTGGAACCTGAGGTAAAAATCAGTTTTACTGGAAGATCTAAGCATGTATCAACAATTTGATAAAATGTTTAAAATTCCATTTATACAATCATTTGAAAGAGTAACAGCTGGGCTTGCTGAGCAGACAAATTTTTCTATTTATCTGAAGACCACCAGGTTATACAAATAATTGACATAATTTCTCTACTTCTCCAAATGTATGCATCAATTAATGCGTGACTTTTGTCATTCATTTTGATTATCTGTCATTAACCCAGTCATTTTATATTCAAGTTTATACTTTGCAAGCTATAAAGATTTATTTTATGTATATACTAGTGAAGCTGAAATTAAGACAAAAATTAAAGAAATATGTCTCATACCACATAAAGCTTGCTATGATATTGTTTCTCTTGTTCTTTACTGTTCCACATTATGCCCCACACATGATTCTGGCAAGTAGCTATATATCAGTAAATCATTGGCAGATGCAAAATATCATATACATACGGGCTCCCTTGTCTCTGGTCTATTATTTTGTTCAATCTTGTATTTCATATACATAGAATGTTTTACATGGACAACACATATTCAAAAATCAAACCAATTTTCAATCCATTTTGTTTTGTTTTTATTGTTACTTTGAACTTTGATTCTCTAAGCTTTTAACTAGCCACTATCAAAAAGAATCAATATTATTGTTCTGAGAAGTGTGTAGAGTGAACTGCTCAAGTCAGTAACACAACCACTGTGATTTGGAGAGTTTATAGAATCACCAGATGCAAAATGTATTTTATTGTGTTAGTAATTTTTAAATGATGAGATAATAATAATTTCTGGTTTTTAACTCCACCAAAACCCTCTCAGGAAACTCATGTATTACAGACGTATACAAGCCTGCCACATATATTTTCATTCACTAGCCCAGTATAACCTGGAGTCATCAGCTTTGTATCAACAACTATTGGAAGGCAATTTGCCATTGGGAAATTTACTGAAATTTCCTTTGATGACTAAAACCTTCCCTAAGTTAGTTCTGTTATTTTTCTCCCTACAGACAGAGTGCCACCATTGGAGTTTCCATATATGCTCCCAACATCTATTGAAGTGAATCGTTTGAAGTGGAGAGAATAAGGAGATTGAATTCATGGCAGTAAAAAGAGTGACAATCCAATTCAATAACTCAGAGGAAGCTCACATTTTATATTTGCTAAATATGCCTCACCACTCTTATCATGTCACTTCACGGCTCATGCCACTTCACAGTTCCTTTAAAGCTCTCCATCGTTATTTTGAGAGTGAAAACATTCTCTAGAAACATCTCTCAAACAACTTGGGAGCATTATGAGGCTATGGAAACTTTCGTTATTACTTCCTTTAAAGTTTTGAAATACTCAGAGGAAACAAACACTTTGAGGAAAGTTTGCCATCCTGTTTCTCATTTTACTGTGGAAGAAGAAAACATATTGTGGCTAGAATTTTTCTTTGTTTATTTGTTCATTTAAATCAGACTTGTATTACAATATTACAGAGATAATAAGTATTAGAAATTTGAGAAGATTTTTGGTGGGTCAACTTCTGCTGATTACCTGGAATTCATCTCTCTTTAATTAGATATCAAATGCTACAAAATATGTATTGTTCAGCATTCTATCAGACAACATGACCTCACAATTACATTTTGAAGACACTTACTACTCATAATAATGAATCTTAGCCAAGAATTCAAGTGCAACAGATATATTAAAAAGCCACTTCCAGGAGAAATCATTAAAGTGGGGCAGAAGGGAACAGGACTGGGGAGAATCCAAGAAAGTATGTTATTTCAGAGATTCAGTTCAGTACCTCCAAATAACTGAAGTATAAATTAATCTGCAAAGCAGGGCCAGTTTCATGAACATATGGCATACGTACTCGCACAGGACCACTCACTTAGAAGGGCTCTGCTTAAGTTTTGAACAGAGGTTCCCCATTTTCATTTTGCACTGAGCACTACAAATTATATAACCAGTGAAACTTCAGAGTTTTTTTTTCCTGTTTCCAAAGATGCTGATATCGTTGTACTCCCTCTTTCATCAGTCTTTGGCTACTGATGGTTAAGGGGCAGAGGACTAAAACCTCAGGCACCTCTATACAGAGCTGCAGATACAGTGTCTAAAGGCAAGGTCTAAAGTTTTCCGGCCCAAATCTTTAGCAGTATAGTTTTCAGAAGCTGAAGGATAGCACACAGATCTAGATGTGACACAAACAGTGACAGCTACTCACTGTTAGCACTTTGGAACATATCCTGAAAGACATGTTTTCTATGCTTACACAAACTTGTGTGTGTGTGTGTGTGTGTGTGTGTGTGTTTCACAGTAAATAGACAGATTGACAGATCAACCAATAATAGACCAAATTTTACATATTTATAAATATTTGGTTCTTTATTTTTGTTAATCTTTTAACTTGCAGTATTTGTTTAGTAGATAGGGTGCTTCATCACCAATACTTCAACAAATGCCTTACTTGTGTTATGTTTTATCTCATTTATTTATTCAATAAATATTATTTAGCTTACTACAAGCTCAGGCACTACTCAAGTACTTGGAATATAGGACTGACTAAGACAAATCTCGTTGAACTTGCATTCTAGTAGAAGGATGCAGACAATAAATACACATGTATGACTACATACCATGTGTATATATATATGACGCCAGATAACGATAAATAGAGAAAAACAAAGGAGAATATGAAGAATGGGTAGTACCAGGTTAGAGGGTGCTCTTCCATATGAGGTAGTTGGGAGAAGTTTGTTTAAACTGATGACATGAGAACAGAAACCTGAAGAAAGTGAGGAAGATATGTGCATATCTGAGGTAAATGCTTTCCAAGTAGAGAGAATAATGACAGTAAATACTCAGACAGTAATGTACTGAGTATGACTGTGAAATAGCAAGGAGGATAGTGTGATCAAAGCAGAGTCATCCCAGCAGAGTAGTAAGAGATTAGGGCAGAGAGGTAGATAGTGCCAAACCATCAAGAACTATGTAAAGGTCTTGGATTTTTACTCTGTGACTCCCTGACGTAATTTAACCTATGTTTTCAATACACCACTTTGGATTTTCTTGTGACTAGGACACAGGTTGTAAGAAAAATTGAGATTTCAGTTATGTTGTCAAAAATGTGGGATCCTTGTGATGATGGAACTTTTTTGTATCTTGTCTTTAGTTACAATTTGTTGCATGAAACTACCCATGTGACAATATCGTATAAAACTAAATACACACACATACACATAAGTATAAGTAAAACTGGGAAATATGAATAAAATTATTAGATTGAAAAATGTCAATATCTTGGTTTTGATATTATACTATAGTTTTCTGAGATATAGCCATTGTGGAGGGAACTGCATAAAAGGCACAAAGAATGTCTGTGTTTTTTCTTACACTTGCATGTAAATCTGCAATTAACTCAAAATAAATTTAATTGAAAAACATGTTTCCTAGATTTTTGGTTTGAACAACTGAAGTTAAACTGAAAGTGTCTTTTCCCCTACAACTTCACTAGCAAAATCCATTGTCATTTTTTTGGTTTTGTTTTGTTTTGTTTGGTCAGGCTGCTAGATGAGAAATGATGTTTTTATATTTTTAAAAATTTGTAGTTCTCCATTGATGCATGAGCTTGAACATTTTTCGTATGTTCAAAGGTCATCTTATGTATTGTTTTGATTGTTCGTGTCTTCCATTTTTCTACTGGATTTTTGTCCCTTTGTCTTTACATATTAGGAACATTAGCTCTTTGTGATATTTGTTGCAAGGATTTTCTCCCAGTTGTCAGTTATCTGTATGGCAAAAGTCATACACATTTTTTAAGAATTTAGTCAATGTATCAATTATTTATTTTATTATCTCTGTATTTTGAGTCAGAAAAATTTTCATTGTACTGAAGTTAAAGATAAATTCATTAGTAATTTCTTCTAGTACATGTATGGCTTTTTTTTTTTTTTAATGTTTAGGTCTCTAAACTATTTGAAAGAGTATAATGTGAAACATGAGTCTAATCTTGTCTTTTTCCAAATAGTTACTAGTTACACAGTTGTCCAAGGATCATTTATTAAAAAGTAAAATTTTACTTATTACTTGAGATGTTATTATTGTTATACACTAAATGTGTATATGTTTTTGTATGTAATTCTAAACTTTAAATTCTATTCTACTGTTTTTTTTCTATTTCTGTGTCAGTACTGTACTGTTTTGATACCATTTTGTGCCATTACTGTACTGTTTAATATGCAACTGTCATATTTTAATACAGACATTAAAAGTCTATTTTTAATGTCTAGTAAGGCTAGTTTCCCTTACTGATTTTCCTTTTTAGTATTTTCCTAACTATTCTTCTATATCTGTATGTCCAGATAAACTTTAATATCAACATATCTAATGACATAAAATAGTTTTCTTCATATATTTTCATTATGAGTGCATTGAATTTATAAATTAAATTATGAATAATTTTTTATTCAAAACTAAGGGATATCTTTCTATTTATTCAAGTCTTCTTAAGTATATTTCAGGAAAATTTTGAAGTTTTCCAGTACAGATTTTATACATTTCTTGTTAAATTTATTTCTAAATAAGTAATCATATTTGTTGCTCTGCAAATTGAATTTTTCTGTCATATAATCTCTATTGTTTGGGTATATAAAATCTATTATTTTGTATGTTCATTTTATATCCTGTTATTTTAATGGATTCTTTTTTTTTAAGTTAGTCATATCACTTATTTTGTGAGGTTTTCCAGGTAAACTATTGTGCAAAAATAATACTACAGCCTGAAACTATTATTCTTAGAAAGTTCTACTTGCATGTTTGGTCCTTGACTGGCATGTGGAAACCTGAATTTCAGGTGAATTCTCACCATTCCAGTAATTGATAAGATTAGCTCACTGTGCCTAAATTGTTGCACAAACAATATGGTTTATGCTGAACGTTTGCTTTTCATCTGGGAGATTGAAATTTTGATATGTGCTAGCAGAGGGTGCTTCTGTTACCTGTTCCCATCCAAAATATTAAAGATTGAGTCTCTAATGAGCTTTCTTGGCAGACATTTCACACCTGTTGTTACAATTTGTTGCTGAAGAAATTAGATACATTTTGTGTGACTCCACGGAGGACAACTCTGCACCTATTTTTTTTTTTTTCTAGATTTTGTTTTGTATGCTTTCACCAAAATAAATCATAGCCACAATACAACTATATGCTGAGTTCTGTAAGTCTCAGTAAAACAATGAAATCGGTGGTGGTCTTGTGGATCCCCCCCTACACAACACAACTATCATATCATCTACAAATAGACTTAATTTTACTTTTAAAAATATATATATTCTTGCTGGGCATGGTGGTTCAAACCTGTAATCCCAGCACTTTGGGAGGCTGAGGCTAGAGGATTGCCTGGGCCCACGGGTTCGAAACCAGCCTAGGCAACATGGTGAGACCTCTACAATTAAAAAAATAAAATTAGCCGGACGCAGTAGCGCGTGCCTGTAGCTCCGGTTACTTGGAAGGCTGAGGTGGAAGCATCACCGGAGCCCAGCAGGTTGATGCTGGGGTGGCCTTGAGTGTGCCACTGCACTCCAGCCTGGGCAACGGAGTGAGACTCCAACTCAAACAAACAAACAAACAAACATATATATATATATATATAATATCTCCTATTGATTTTTAGGATTAATTGCACTGGATAATATTAAATGTTAAATTGAATATTCAAAAGTGTTGAATAGAAGTGAATAATAGTGTTGAATAAAAGCAGCAATAGTGAGTATCCTTGCCTTATCCCTGAACTTAGTGAGAATGTTTCTAATGTTTCTCCATTAAATATACTAGCTTTAGGATTAAAGGATGTATCATTCTGAGAAAATTTCTCTCAATTTCTATTTTCTTGAGCCTTTTTATCATGAAGAAGTATTGCATTTTCCAAATGAATTCTCAGTATATATATTCAGCAGCCTCAGTAGTCTACTCTTAGCAGATTATATCTGTAAATACAGTCATATGATTTTCCTTTAGATTTATTAATATAATGTATGCTATTAATGGATTTCCATCTAGAATTCTTTAAATAAATATTACTTAATTATGGCATATTATTTTCTTATTGTGGTGTTGGATTCTGTTAGCTATTTATTTAGAATTTTTGCATTGATATTTATGGCTCTTTCTTTTTGTCCTGCCTTTAGCTGATATTAATATTATATAATTTTTGATAAAATTACCTGTGAAATCATATGAACCTGGTGCAATTTTGTGGAGTACTTTAGAAACTTCATTTTTTATTTGGAAGTTAGCCAGTTTAATATTTTTAACTCTTTTTGGATCAATTTAGTAATATGTATTCCCTAATAAATTATCTATTTCATCCAGACTTTTATCTTTATGTGAGTAGAGATGTGCACCATTTTCCATTTTTTAAAACTTCTTCTATTTTAATGGTTATTTCACATTATCATTTCTTATGTTATATATTTGTACAATCTTTTTATTAGCAAATTAGATGGAAATTTATATATTTAATTAAATCTTTCTGAATTCTATTTTCCTGTTTTTTTTTAACTTTATATTTTTGGTTTTTGCTATACTAGTAGAATTGAAATTTGCTTTCTCTCATTATGTGAGTTAAAAAGTATATTTATTGTTATGACTGATATGTCTAATTTAAGCTCTATTATAATTTTTTAAATGTATATGCTTATATAAGCAATATGTGAACATTTTGTTGTATTTTCTGTTTCTTGATCTGCAAGGTGTGTATTTTTTTGGTCTTTTTTTTTTTTTTAGTTTGGATAATTAGGAAGATTTTTTGCATTACTTTTACTGGTCTCCCTTGTATCTGTGCCTTTTTTTTTAAGTTCTTAGTTCTTTATTTTCTTATCTAATGTTTTATTTTATTTTATTTTAATCTATTTTTTAAAATTTATTGTAGAGGTCTCACCAAGTTGCCTGGGCTGGACTCAAACCCGTGGGCTCAGGCAATCCACTCGCCTCGGCCTCCCAAAGTGCTGGGATTACAGGTTGAGCTACCGAGCCTGGCCTATTTAATGTTTTAATATCTGGTTTAGTGTTTTTTTTTTTTTCTTACATTATCTTTCAATATGCACCTATTGCTTACACTGCTCTTAGCCTTTTCTACTATTCTCTTTTTGTTTCTTTCTCACTTTTTGGGGGGGGCTCAAGGAATATATGTATAAGTTTGTTACATAGGTATATTGCATGATAGTGAGGTTTGGGTGTCTATTGAACCCATTACCCAGGTGGTGGGCATAGTACCCAATGAGTAGTATTTCAACTCTTACTCTTTCCCTCCATGACTGCTTTAGGAGACTCCAGTGTCTGTTGTTCTCATCTTTATGCCTGTGCATATTCCATATTTTGCTCCCAATTATAAGTGAGAACATGTGGTATTCAGTTTTTGGTTTCTGTGATAATTTGCATGAGAAAATGGTCTCTGGCTGCATCTGTGTTGCTGCAAAGGACATGATTTTGTTCTTTTTTATGGCTGCATAGTATTTTAAGTTTTATATGTGCCAGGTTTTGTTTTTCAAGTTTATGAGCACCTAGATTTGTTCCATGTTTTTGCTGTTGTGGATAGTGCTGTGATAAAAATACAAATACAAGTGTCTTTTCACTAGAGTAATTTATATCCCTTTAGGTATATATCCAGTAGTGGGATTGCTGGGTTAAATGGTAAATATATTTTTAGTTCTCTGAGAAATTTCTAAACTGCTTTCTCAGAAGTTGAACTAGCTTACATTTCCACCAACAATATATGAGTGTTCCCTTTTGTTTGCAACTTTGCCAACATCTGTTATTTTTTGGCTTTTTAATAATTTCCATTCTCACTGGTATAAAATGGTATCTCATTGTGGTTTTGATTTGCATTTATCTGATGACTAGTAATGTTGAACATTTTTTCATGTTTGTTGGCCACTTGTATGTCTTCCTTTGAGAAGTGTCTGTTCTTTGTCCATTTTTTAAATGTTTTTTTGTTGGTTTGTTTGCTTATTTGTTTTCTACTGTCAATTTATTTTGAATCCTTCGTAGATTCTGGATATTAGTCAGAATGGATCAGTTGGATGCATGGTTTGCAAACATTTTTCCCATTCTGTATACTGTCTATTAACTCAGCTAATAGTTTATTTTGCTGTGTAGGAACTTTTTAGTGTGAGTAGGTCCCACTTGTCAGTTCTGGTTTTTGCTGCTTTTGCTTTTGAGGTATCAATCATGAATTCATTGCCTAGGCCAATGTTCAGAAGAATGTTTCCTAGGCTTTATTCTAAGATTTTTATAGTTTGAGATCTTATGTTTGAGTATATTTTTGTATATGGTAATAAGCAGAGGTTCGGCTTTTTTCTTCTGCATATGTTTATCTAGTTTTCCAGCACCATTTGTTAAATAAGATTTTTATCAAATTTTTAAATGGAATATTTTGACTTTGTCACAATATGAAATAGTTGTAAATAGTCTTTCACCCTGATCCCCAGCTTTGTTTCAGTTTTATCTCTACATTTATAGATTTTTAAATGTTTATCATCGGTTGTTTAATTTTTTTATTTTACTTATTTGATAGGATGAAGCTCATCCCTTAATAAATTCTTCAGAAAGGGCTGATGAGAACATATTTCAAAGTTCTAATATGTTGAAAAGTATTTTTATATATTCTTGATATATGAAGGATAGCTTGATTAGATAAAAAATTCTTGGTTTATTGTATCTTTCAATAATTTTTGTTTTTAATGCGCTTCTATTGTTGCTTTGGATGTTCCATTTTAAAGTCTTGTGCTAAAGTAATTGTTTTGCCTTTGTAAGTTAAGCAGTTCTCTTCACCTGAAAGCCTTGTGGGTTTTATATTTATATTTGAAAGGTAATTGCTTGGCTATGATATGTCTCAGAGTTATTTGTTTCAGGTTAATTTTGCCAAGTAACCAGTGAGCTCTTTAAATTTGTAACTTAGGTCTCTTTTCTTTTTTTTTTTTGAGTTGGTATCTCACTCCGTCGCCCAGACTGCAGTGTGCAGTGGCCGCTCCCGGCCACCGCAGCCTTGACCTGCTGGGCTCCAGCGATCCTTCCGCCTCAGCCTTCCAAGTAGCTGAAACTACAGGCACGCACTACCACGCCTGGGTAATTTTTTTAAATTTATTGTAGAGATGAGGTCTCGCCAAGTTGCCCAGGCGGGTCTCGAACCCGCTGGCTCAGGCAATCAGGCAATCCACTCACCTCAGCCTCCCAAGGTGCGGGATTACAGGCTCTCTTTTCTATTTCTAACAATTTTTTCTAGGATTATAATTTTAAATGAAAACGGCCTTTAATTATTTTGTTTTTGTTCTTTAGAAACTCTGATTATATAAATAGTTTTCCTGTATTATATATCTTTCAATTCCACTATTTTTTCTCTGGCCCATTTTAGTTCTTTATCTATGCATTTTTATTCTTTTGGTTGTTTTCTTATTTTTCTCTATGCCTCTTACTACATTTTCACTTTAGTGTTTCCTTTAGCCGCCTTGTAATTTAGGTTTCATTTCTGAAATAATTCCAGCTCTTTTTTTCACTTATTTTCTAAGTACCATCAACTTTTTTCCCTTATTTTTTTTTTGTACATTTCTTTTCTTAGGTTTTGAGTTCCTAAATCAAATAAAATGATTGTGTGCATTTAACTCTGATTAAAGTATAGACTTACAGTGTTTCTCTCTTTAATTTTTTTTTCAGGGAGAAATTTTCCTCAGTTAAATTTGTATAAAAATTAATTTCCTCTTATTTTGCAGTAGTTTTTTGTTTTCCCCTTATTCATTTTTATGATATTGGAATGTTTTACATGATTCCTAGTTTGAGGATAGGATAACATTTTTTTATCAGTCTAACAAAGTCCAGGCAGTATTGTAGCATATTTATGTTTGTTTTGGTAACAGGGTAGCTGTTGGGAGTTTTTATGGTTATCTTGCCTTGAAACACTGATTTTCTTTGTTTTCTTCTCTCCCCTATTCACAGCCCAATGCCAGAGTCCTCCTTGCTTACTTTTTGACTCTCCCAGAAAACTATTAGTCTGTCCCTTTAAATTATACTTGCCTCTTTAAACAGTATCAATTCCTTCAAATTGCGTGTCAGGTCCCTTAAATAGTTGCCTGGCCTTTTGACTAGTTCCGACTTTGAAATCATTTCCTCAGTCCTTTTCTGACTTAATCTTCCAGGTTACTTTTTTCCCCCTCAGTATTAAATTTAATCTGGGGGTCAATTCTGGTGGTTGCTCCAACTCTTCTGGGTCACCCCTGCCAACATCCTTCCTCCATCTTCCTAGAAATTTGATTTGGTCTGATCTTCCTTGCTAAGCAGCTCCATAGTTGGATAGGAAGGGTCAAGAACATTTAAGAATACCGCTGGGATTTATTTCATTTTAGTCTTTGTTTCTTTTAAGTCACAGTTATGTTGCAGTCTTGGCTTTCTCTCTCTTCAAGTAATGTGTGAGTTTTGCATAGAAATTCCATAGTCATGAGATTAGTTCATACTGTTTGTAGAAGAGATTTTGGAAAATTACTTATTATAAATCTGCCATTATCTTCACTTACCAGAATGTCCTCTGAATAACTTTTTTTCTTCTTTTAGTTCACTGTTTATTTAATCAAATTTTTTATTTAATCAAATTTTTTAACCTTTCAATTTATTTTTAAAATCTTTGTTTCCTCAACTGATTTTATATTTCCTTAATTTCCTTGAAATTATAAGAATTTGAGTTGGGAAATTTATTTTATTTCCTCTGTTTTTCTGTAAAGTATGTATGCATATATGTGGGGTAGTGTGCCTCCAAGAAGCCATCAATAATTCTGCTTCCTAGTATTCACACCCTTGGGGAGTGCTTCCCACACTGTGCTAGGGTTATTCTCTGTGACTCACAAAATAAGGCAGATGCCACTTCTGAAATTAGCTTAAGAAAAGATCAGCACTATAAAGATGCTTAAGTAGAGGGAAACTAAGGTCTCTTGCCAATAGTCATTAAGTAAATTTAGAAATGAATCTTCCCTCCCTAGCCTACACCTTTGCAGCTACACTATGAGAAACACTTAGCCTCAGTTATCTGGTAAATCACTCCTTTGAGCATCTTTCAGATAATTGCATCCTCACCACCTATTAATAAAACCCCAACTCAGAGCCAATCATCCAATTTTGGAAACTAAATCCAACAAGATTTAAATACGACCCATCTAAGGTTACCATTGTAGAAGTGACAGACCTAAAACAAACCACGGAAATCAAAATAGGATGTGGGGATCCAAATGCCTGGGTTGAATGAATAAAATTTACAGTAACAAGCCTTAATAAAAGTAATTTTTAAGCTTGTGCTACAGGGTAGCCACAGGCTCAAGTGGTTCCATTTCCCATTAATTGGAACACAGACTCCGATGGAATGAACTGTTGGCCCTGTACCAAGACAATGACACATGGGTGACAAGACTTGCTGAAGTCTTTCCTTGCTCTTCCCATCTATGAAGAAGTCAGATCCAAAGGTACATCCTTCTTTTTCTATAGGAAAGGCGAATCACTCTTCATGTCTCTCTAAATGGAGAGAGAGTTTCACCACTCCTGTAGGACATCTGCACTCCTGCACCCATGTCCTGGATGTCTCTCAAGCAACTGAGGGCAACTACTCAAACTTCAACTTCCCTCAAGCGGATGTTTGGTGGTACTGTGGTAAAAAGATCCTTAGAGCCCTGTTGCCACCCAAATGGACAGAAACCTGTGCTTTGGTTCAATTAGCCATCCCATTCACCCTGGCATTTCAAAACCCACTAATGGCTACCAAGGTCAGGAGTAAACGGTCACTGCTTGGGCCACCAGTACCTGGATCATTTGATTCCAATGTGTATCTTGATGCCATAGGAGTTCCCCAGGGAGTCCCTAATGAATTTAAGGCTTGAAATCAAATAGCAGCAGGATTTGAATCTCTCTTTTGGTGGATAACTATAAATAAAAACGCAGATTGGATCAATGCATCTACTATAATCAGCAGAGATTTATTAATCACACCAGGAGTTAATTAAAGGAGTAGCTGAGCAATTAGATGCTACAAGTAGAATGGCATGGGAAAATCATATGGCACTAGACATGATGCTAGCTGAAAAGGTGGGCGTGTGTGTCATGTTAGGGGGACAATGCTATATGTTCATCCCAAACAATACAGCTCCTGATGGAACCATCACCAGATCATTACAAGAACTTAGTACTCTAGTCAATGAACTAGCTGAAAACTCCAGTTTTAGCAATGCTTTTACAGATTGACTAGATAATTGGTTAGATAATCTATCTTAACTTCTCTTATAACAGTAATAGGGATATTAATCACCTTGGGTTGCTCTATAATTCCCTGTGTCAGAGGTCTGGTTTAAAAACTTATAGAGGTGGCCATAACAAAGAAAATGCCCATGAATTACACTTGTGTTATGAAAACTGAATTGAATTTTGAAGAAGAGAGTCAAAAATTACTTGATAAATTAGAAACTGATCTTATGATTAGATCTGAATCTAAATAAAATAAAGAATACTTAAAGAAAAAGAGAGGGAAGATTGCAAGGAATAGAGTATTTTCAAAATTAACCCTGAGCTACGTTTAAATGCCTTTGCTGAGTCACATTCTGCTTTCTCTTTTTCTCAGGTTTTCACTTTGACTGGCTTTTATGTTAAAATTTTGGAGGGAACCAATTAAAATGAAATCCTGTAAACCAATCAGCAAATAGGACATGTAAGTGTAGGTAATGTATGACAACCCTATAAACCAATCAGCAAATAGGACATGCAAATAAACTAATTACATGACACAATTGATGTGTGCCATGTAGGCGACCTCTGGGAAAGCGTTGTAAGCTCTGTGAAGCCCAGCTTATGGTAGACCAGGGGAGGGACTAGCGTTCTAGGTTACAAATATGCAAACTGTAACAACACTGTTGTGCCTGCCCACCAGACACCTGATCTTGCATGACCATCATTAAAGTCTCGCTTCTGCTACACTACACATCTCCATGTCCATCGTTTGATTTTGGACAGGTGAGTTCATTTCTCACACCACCTAACTCCAGTCAGGATGGCCATTATCAATAACTCAAAAAAATAACAGATGCTGGAGAGGATGCAGGGAAAAGGGAACATTCCTAGACTGTTGATAGAAGTGTAAACTAATACAACCTCTGTGGAAAACAGTTTGATAATTCCTCAAAAACCTAAAAATCAGCCTTCCATACAACTCCACAATTCCCCTATTGGGAATATAGACAAACTCAAATCACTCGATGAAAAAGATACCTGCACACATATGTTTATTGCAGCATTGTTTATAATAGCAAAAAGATGGAAGCAACCACGCTGCCCATCGAAAGAGAACTGGATAAAAAAATGTGGTACATATGCACAATGGAATATTATGCAGCCATAAAGGACAAAATTATAAACTTCATAGCAACTTGGATGGTCTTAGAGTCTATAATACTCAGTGACCTATCACAGAAACAAAGAACTGAGTATCACATGTTCTCACTAAGAAGTGAACCTTGAATAATTATCATAATACTACAGGAAAAGGATTGTGGCTGGGCTCAGTGGCACAGCCTATAATCCCAACACTTTAAGAGGCTGAGGCGAGTAGATTGCCTAAGCCCGTGTATTCAAGACCAGTTTGGGCAACTTGGCAAGACCTCGTCTCTGCAATAAAAAATAAATAAAAAATTAGCTAGACATGTTAGTGCATGCCTGTAGTTCTGACTACTTGGAAGGCTGAGGTGGAAGGATTGCTTAAGCCTAGCAGGTCGACACTGGGCTGGCCATGAGTGTCCTACTGTATTCCATTCTAGGCAACAGAGTAAGGCTCCAACTCAAAAAAAAAGTGAAAGAAAAGAAAAGAATTGGTAGTAGCGGGTAACTGTGGGCAGGTGGTGTTGGGGTGGAGAGAGGCAGGATTGGCAGTAGTGGGAATCTTCTGGGGGAGGGGGGCACATCTCATCAACAAGGGTACCTGCATAATGGACATTTGTATACCTAACCCTGAATTGTATCCCACATCTTTAAAATTAAAAATTAAAAATAAATAAATAAAAATAAAAAGTAGGCGAAGGACATGAACAGATACTCCACAAAAAGACATGCAATCGGCCAATAAACATATGAAAAAATATTCAGCCTTACTAATCATCATCAGAGAAATGCAAAACTACAATTGAGATACCACTTAACACTAGTAAAGATGATTATCATTAACAAGTCAAAAACAACAGGTGCTGACATGGCTGTGGGGAAAGGGGATGTTCTGCAGTGTTGGTGGGAATGTAAGCTAGTTCAACCACTATGGAAAGCAGTGTGACAATTTCTAAAAGAATTAAAAATTGAGCCAGAAATCCCTCTCCTAGGAGTATACTCAGAGGAACATAGATCACTTTACCAAAAAGACACCTGCACACACATGTTTATTGCTGCACTATTCACAACAGCAACAACATGGAACCAACCCAGATGCCCATCAAAAGTGGACTGGATAAGTAAAATGTGGTATATATACACGAGAGGATATAATGCAGCCATAAAGAAGAACAAAATCATGGCATCTACAGCAATTTGGATGCAGTTGGAGACCATCATACTAAGTGAACTATCACGGAAACAAAGAACTGAATATCACATGTTCTCACTCATAAGTGGGCACTGAACACTAATCACACTTGCACAAGAGTGGGATTGGCAGAAGCTTGACATTGCCAGGGAAGAACTGAAGGGTCCACTACCAGCTAGAAGCCCAAACTTCACCCGCATGCAGCCTATTTATGTAACAAACCCTCACTTGTACTCCACAACTCTAAAATAAATAAAGTAAAATAAATAGTATTTTTTGGTCATTGACATCATTTTCTTTTGCCTCAAGTTAGTTTTGCATACTGGGGAAAAAAAAAACCTCTAAGAGTCAAGGTTTTTATGTAGACATAAGATTTTCATTTTTTCTGGGGATAAATATTTATAATTCGACTTGGGTCATATTTTATGTTGTGTTTAATTTTATTAAGAAACTGCTGTTATGCAGAGCGATTGGGGGAAGGGGGGTACATCTTATCAACAAGGGTACCTGCATAATGGACATTTGTATACCTAACCCTGAATTGTACCCCGTATCTTTAAAATTAAAAATTAAAAATAAATAAATAAAAAGTAGGCAAAGGACATGAACAGACACTCCACGAACAATGTATAAGAGTTTCAGTTGCTTTGCATTTTTGTCAGCATTTGTTGATGGTGGTGTTTGATTATTTTTAGCCATTCTAGTAGATATACAGTGGTATTATTTCATCATGCTTTCAGCTTGCATTTCACTGGTGACTAATGATATTGATCCTCTTAACAGGATCATTTCTGAGCAAAAGTTTTTAATTTTGATGAAGTATAACATAGATTTTATGTTTTAGAGATTGTTTTTATTGTCAAGTGTAAGAATTCTTGCCTAGTGCTAGATTTTGAAGATTTTCTCAATTTTTAAAAAAGTTTTATAGTTACCTAGTATGTCTGCTTAAGTCTGTGATCTATTTTTATTTAATTTTTGGCTATTCCTCCTCTATTGAATTGTTTTTCCCCATTAATCACAGAAAATTGACATAGTTGTATAGTTTTCTCATTTTTCTATTTGGATTACTTGTTTTCTTACTGTTCAGATTTTAGATTTTTTAAATATATATATTCTGAATACAAGTCTTTTCTCAGATATGTCATTTGCAAAGATTTTCTCTCAAGTTTGTAGCTTGTTTTCAAATTCTTATAACTGTGTATTGAAAGCAAGCATTTAAAAAAATTAATGAAGTCTATTTTACTATGATTTTGGTGCCATGTCTAAATGCAAGTCATGGAAATTTCTTTTATGTTTTCTACTAAATATTTTGTAGTTTTACACTTTATATTTGATCTGTGATCAATTATAAGTTTATGTTTGTGTAAGATGTGAAATATAGAATAAATTTAATTTTTGTTTTGCATATGAATGTTCAATTGATTAAAAATACTTTGTTGAAAAGCCTGTCTTTTCTCCATTTAATTGTCTTTGCAGTTTTGCCAAAATTCAATTAACCATATTTATGCAAGCTTATTTCTGAACAGTATTCTGTTTCATTCATCCATGTGTCTATCTGTTCACCAATGCCGCATATTCTGTTGATTATTACAGACTTATAAGTCCTAACATTGATTATTGTGAACTCCCAACTTCATTTTTTTGTTCAAATTTGTTATGACTATCCTAATACTTTTGTCTTTCCATATACATTTTAGAGTCAACTTATGTTTATAAAAGATAGTACTGAGATTTTGATATAAATTGTGTTAAATCTTGTATTGGTTTCCTTTTGCTGCTATAATAAATTACTACAAATTTAGTGGATTAAAACAACAAAAATTTATTATCTTACAGTTCTGGAGATCAGAAATCCACAATGTGTCTTCTTAGGCTAAAATCAAGAGGTCATAAATATTGCATTACTTCTGGAGGCACTAGGGGACATTCTGTTTCATTGCCTTTCCCAGAATCTAGAAGTTGCATACATTCCTTTGCTCATGTCCTCTTTCTGTATCTTGAAAGCCAACAATGGCAGGTTGAATAACTGATTCTTCTGCTTCTTTTTTTATTTTTTCACTTATAAGAACTCTGGTGATTACATTGGGCTCACCTGGATAATTCAAGATACTTATCCCCATCTCAAGATACTTAATTCATCTGCAAAATCTTTTTTTGCCATTCAAGAAAACTTATTTACTGGTTCTAAAGAAGAGCATATGGACATTTTTTGTAAGAGGAGGCTGGGGTTCGCCATTCTACCTACCAAAAATAAAAAGATTCATTTGAGAAGAATTGACATTGTTAATTTTTTACAATATATGAACACAGTATATCTCTTCATTTTATTTAATTATTCCATGATTTTTTCATGAGTGCAGTTTTCAGCATATAAATCTTAGATGTATTTTCTTAGATTTGGGTGCTATTGTAAATGGTATTTTTAAATTTAGTTTTTCATTGCTAGTATAAAAAATTGATTGAGATTTGTGTTGTGGCTCTACTCTACAACCTTGATAAATTCACATATTATTTGTATACATTTTTAGAAATTGATTTCTTAGTGTTGTCTATGTAGATAATCACTTTATCTAGAAGCTGAAATCGTTGATTTTACACCTTTGTTCTTGGCTACTGGGAGTACCTAAAGCTGTGAATTTCTCTGTAAGAGGTGCCTTAGCCACATCAAATAAATTTTTGCATTTTGGGGATGATTTGTTCTAAAATGTATTATTTTTTTAATCCTAAATACTTGTTTGACATATTGTTGTTTATAAATGTGTTAATTGACTTTTAAATAGTTGGAAATTTTTATTATTAATATCAATTTGCTTCTTTTCAGGTAAATGAATACACCTGTATTTGTCTTTTAAATTCTGTAGAAATTGAAAAGTGTAGCTGTAAATCAAAATTACAATAATATTGGTTATTATATTTACCCCTGTATTTGTCTTTACTGGAGGTGTTTATACTTTGGTATAGCTTTGTGTTACTGCTGTCTAGTGTGCTTTCAAGTCAACATGAATAATTTCCTTTAGCATTCATTATAGGGATAGTCTAGTAGTAATAAAATTTATCAACATTTTAAATTTGGAAATGTTATTTTCTCCCTCCTTTGTGATTGACTGATTTGCCAGATATAGCATTCTTAGTTTTTTTTTTTATCTTTTACAACTTTATTATCTCACTGACTTCCGCCTTCCAAGGTCTCTGCTGAGAAATCAACTAATCATTTTATTGAGCGTTCACAATGTCATGAATTGTTTCTCTTCTACTGCTTTCAAGATTCTCTGTCTTTGGTTTGCGGCAGTTAGATTATAATGTACCTTGATCTGGGTCTCTCTTCATTTCATCCTGCTTGGCATTCATTGAGATTCTTGGATTTGTAGTTTATAACATTCATCAAATTTTAGGATTTTTTAGCAATTATTTCTTCAATAAATCTCTGCCCATCTTTTTCTCTCTTTTTCTTCCAGAACCCTCATAATGTATATGTTGGTCTCTTTAACAGTGTCCTACAAAATCTTATTCATCTAACTTAATTCTTTTTTCTTTCTGTTCATCAGAAAGAAGCAATATTTTATAATAATAATTTCTTTTTCTTCCTTAAAGTTTGATGATTCTTTCTTCTTTCTGCTCAAATCTGCTGTTGTACTCTTTGAGTAAACATAATTGAAAAAATAAATTATTGTACTTTACAGCTCCTAAATTTTTGTGTTTCTTTTTTATAGCTTCTATCTCTTTATGACATTCTCATTTTGTTCATACATTGTTTTTCTAATTTGCTTATCTTTTTGTTCATTTTTTTCTTTATCTTTTTGAGCATAGTAAAGACAGTTGTTTCAAAGTTATTTTTTAGAATGTTCAATGTCCCTTCTTTTTCAAAAATGGTTTCCAAAAATTTATTTTCTTCCTTTGAATAGGCTATGCATTTTCTTTTCCTGTATGATTTAATTTTTGTTGTTGTTTGAATTGGTCAGTTTTTTAAAAAATCTATCTCTCCAAGTCTTTTTTGGTTCTACTGAATTTTTATTTGCCTTATCACATATTTGTATATACTGCTATTCTTTTAGTGAGTATTTGTATTAATTTTAAAATGCATACTTAATGTAACAACATTTAAAATTAATAGACATTTTCAACTTTATCTGGTCCATACAAGAAACTGTTTTTTGGGTTTTTTTTGAGTTGGAGTCTCACTCTGTCGCTCAGACTGGAGTGCAGTGGCCGCTCCCGGCCACCGCAGCCTCGACCTGCTGGGCTCAGGCGATCCTTCCGCCTCAGCCTTCCAAGTAGCTGGAACTACAGGCGCGCGCTACCAC